>SMLS01074858.1:0-53324 GCA_004785975.1 Popillia japonica | reverse complement strand
TTCTATGCCTGAACCTGGCCGGCGCACAATTTTTGTTTATGTCTGTATCCTTGAGTGTCAACGAAGGATACACAGCAATATGTTTAGTTTAACAAAACATGTAGCAGTTTATTGTAATTTCCGCAGTGATCCGTCATTTTTGTCGATAGTGTATATATGTACTTTATTTTCATCTGATGCTTTTGCATCCATTTTCAAATTAAATTACAAACATTAATATTTTTCATTCTAATAAAATTAATTCATGCACAGCTCCTACTATCCTTACTTTATTTCTACATAACTGCATGTTAAGAAATTCACGAAGAATGTAAGAAATAAACAGGTATCTTCCTGTATTCGCATTTATCTCCACTTGCATTCTGTTAAATGTTTTTTTACCAATTTCACATGTAACAGTAGCGATTCTGTTAGCATGTTCAACTATCTCCACCTTCATATATTGTCACACAAGCTGAGCGCTCTTGAATACAAATGCTTCCATTTAGTATAAGCGCTGTGCATAATAATAGAGAATAGTGATGTCGGTAACCGGTTCGGTATTTCAGCAAATATAAAAATCGTTTCATTAACATTTTTCCTGGTTTATTTACAGACAATCAGCGATTATCGCAATTACCGCAAACTATGTAGACAGAATTAATTACACTGTAGACGCTGTATATTTGTTGAAAAGCTATGCACGTCAAGCGGAAAACACGTATAAGTGTCTATCTGTTAGATCGCCTTAGGTTAAAACGTTGACTCACATGCAGAATAAATTTTTAGACAAATTTTATTTGTACCTAAATCTTTGGTGTTGATAAATATTGTAGGATGGTGTATAACTATAATCCAAGAATTATTTAAAAGGAAGTAGAAAATGCAATGATATAAACACCATAAGGAAATTTATCGACACCCACGCCGTACTGTCTGAAGTGGTTTGATCTTTTATCATTAATTATAATATAACTGCAATAGTAGCACACATTCCATGAATTCCACTTTATGCTATATTAAACTAACTGCATTTATTTATCAGAAAAAAAATCAGTAAACGTGCGGCTACCCATTTCTATATCAGTATCGGTCTTGTACGTAATAAATAACCCATTACCTCAAGCAAGGTCAGCTCATTCAACGGTACAGCGTGTATAACAGACCACACCGTGCTCAGTTCAGACACTGTAATATACAACGAGGTTAGTTTATGAACGACGTCAACATGTCTAGCTAGCAGAACTTCGTTTGCAGGACCGTAGAACGAGGAATGCGCACACCTAATGCTATGGTATCGTGCAATCGTCACAGTATATTGTCAATAATATTTATTATTTTTCTTGTATTCAGAAAATGGCTAAGGTTAACTCGGGTTGACTATGTACTGTGGGATAATACGCAGCTTTAGATAGAGTTAAGTACTTAGCGAATCAAATGCTTTTCTGTTGTTCCTTTGATCTTGGTTATATGTATGTATGTAAGAACATATATTTCACGAGCTTTGTAAAAGGAAGCAATCTGCTTTCTCAAATTTACAGGATGATAGCTCAAACTGAAGACAAGAAAATAGTATTGGAAAGATTAATACATCACTCCAATATTTAATTTCTATCAATGTTTTAAAATTAGGTAATTAGATATTAATTCGATAATCTGATTTAAAGGAGTTTTTAATATGGACAAAGTTTGCGCAAGCTTGTAAATTTAAACTACAAAATTTCTTGATTTGTTTATAAATTTGTGTAAAATATTGTTGTGTGTCACTAATGACGCAAAATAAAAAATATGAACAGTTTAGGAAGAACCAGATTATAATGTGAATATTAATTTTTTTACAATGGTTATCTAAATAACCCTTACCTGTAATTTCCCAATGTAATTAAATGTGTGTGTGTGTTTTTTGTATCCGATATCTTCTTGTGCGCGTTGCAAACTCCTCCCTGCCGTTTCTAATCTTGTTTTTCTTTTTTTTCGGGTTTTCCTTACTGTTCACTAGTTTAATTTTGATGGTTGAAGGTCTAATGGGCACTTATAAACTTTTACTTATTTTCAAACGTTGTATTTTAGTTCAAATAGGTTTTCGTGACTTGTTATGTCTGTCAGTCATCAAAACTTGTAAACAACTGTTCCCTCCCTTTTGTTTTTCCGTTTCACCCAGGCCTACCACTCCGTAAATTACCAAATGTACTGTTTGATATTTTTTAAAGATGATTTTCGTAATTCCAGCTTGAATTTTATGTTTGTTGTGCCGAAATGGATGTAATTATGTATTACGTGTGCTTGTGATGTTTTTACAAAAAAATTTGAAATTTGAATAACATTTTTCACATTATAATCTGGGTTTTTTAATTTTTCCCCGTGCACGCCGTTGGCTGGAGTTATTTTTTTTATTTTTTTATTTTTTAACTAATTAATAATTAATTAACTAATATAATTGTTTAATTTAATTTAATAGTTTTTTTTTAATTTTAATTTAACACTTCTAACACGAATAAGGAGATAGTATGAATAATAACAATAATAACATAACAATATACCTATTGTCTCGATTTAAAAATTTATGAAAATTAAATAGACGCTTCCATAAATTTTCAAATTTCAGTTTTTTGATACAAAGTATCTACATCAGATACATTGTCTTTCAATGGTGACTGAACGGTGGATTTTCGATTTATTTTCTGCCAAAGTCTTACAAGGCAACCTCGCGAACTGTAAATCGCAGATTTTGATGAAACTTTGTCAGCTACTAGACTCAATGGAGTGTTACTCAAGGACATATTCCGTTGCTGTGGAACTTCAACTTTAGGGGGTGTAACTCACCGTTGTAATTTAGCCCAAATTTGTTTTTTTTCTGAATAACATTTAAACAGTACCGTTTAGCCAGCCCTTTCGATTGGTATAGATATTTATATACAGGGTGTTTCAATAAACGCGAAATTGACATATGTTGCACTTATTTTATCGAATGTGAATTTGTGATTAAATAATCTATAGAAAGGTAATTTTAAAAGTTACACAGGATGCCTACAGAAATATACATTTTAGCATATTTCCTTATTCTATGTATACTTTTATGTAGCTGTATAATATGTCGAAAATCTGGGTAAACTAATACCAGGCGCGTTTGGATGTATATAGGACTATATTGTCCCCGACAGCAGACAAAAGTAAATATACCTACTTCCAACACATTGTTCCTGATACTTTTAACATTACACTGCATATACAAAATAGCTTATTTTCCTGATATTTTTTTCCACTTCTAGATCAATTACAACACTCTAATTCGAATAAAGATCGATTTTTTTCCAAAACCTTTACAATATAATTTGGTTTTCGTTACTTTATTTTATCTGTGGAATAAAATTGAAATTCAATTCGTGTCAAATAATAAATAAATAACTAGCCATTCCTATCAACAGAATTATCTACAGACAAAGAAATTCAGTAATATATAGGATTATGTTTACAATATACTGGACAATTTAAGATAATTTTGAAATGTAAATTTATAATCATAACAATAATAATATAAATAAATATCTATCAATGTATTTTTTTGTCAAGCTCTAACAATTCTGTTCAAGAACTAGGGAAAAACATGGCAAAAAAACCTAGTCAAGAGCTTAATTCAGGCGTAATTAGGTGATTAAATTATTATAAATAATACTGAAACTTCTGTTCTAAAATTGACCCCGTTATTTTCTTTTTTAACGTATATCATTTCATATACACTGCGGGTCAGAGAAAACGGGCCAGCCGATAAATTTACGTAATTATCAACATTTTTTAATATTGCCTGTTTTTAATTAAGCAAAACAAGTTAGTATGTACTAACTGCGCAGATGGATGACCCTGTAAGTAGTAGAAATAATATGAAACGATATCACCACATGAAAAAAACCTAAACTGTCATAATATTGCGAGGTATTCGAAAAACTCATTCAATATTTCGACGAGTTATATGCTTGTGTGTACATGTGTAATAAGTTGGAAACTTATTTTAGTAATTACACAGGTCTTTGTAGAGTATAGTGTAATTGATTACAATGGATGAGAATTATCGTAGAGCTGTGCAGATAGTGACATTGCTGGAAAATGGAATAAGTCAACGGGAAGTGGCACGACAAATAAATGTTAGTCGTTTGACTGTGTAAAGAACCCGCGAACGTTTCCTTTCAACTAGCTCTTATCACTGACGGCCCGGTACTGGAGCTAAAGGGAAAACTACAGCGAGAGAAGATCGTTTTGTCACGATTTCTGTGTTGAGATCGAACGCAAACCGCTAGAATGGTCCAAAGCAACCTTCAGCAAGCTCAGGGAACAGCAGTCAGCGTTTTCACTGTTCAACGAAGGTTAAGGGAAAGTGGTTTAACACCTTGCAGCCCAGCTATGGGCCTTTGCTTACTGCAGCTCACAAAAGACGTAGACTTGCTTTTGCCCGAGAACACATAAATTTGACAATGGACGACTGGAGAAAGGTATTGTTCACGGCGAGTGCAGAATCTGTCTTTATGGCAAAGACGGTCGAAATAAGGTATACAGAAGAGCTGCCGAACGTTATGCAGCCTATACTCGGTCACCTGGGGTTGCTTTTGGGGGTGGCTCAGTAATGGTTTGGGCAGGAATTTCCTTTGAGGCACACACGGATCTCGTTCTGATTGACAGAGGCGCATTAACAGCCCGACGATACTTAGAAGAGATTTTACAAGAGCATGTGATGCCTTATGCTGGGTTTGTTGGTAATGGTTGCCTGTTTATGCAGGATAATGCGCGACCACACACAGCAAGGATAGTAACACAGTACCTTGAAGAAGTTGGTATTCCAAAAATGGACTCGCCTCTTCAAAGTCCAGATATGAATCCTATTGAGCATATTTGGGACCAGCTCAAGAGGCGTGTAGCACACCTGCTGCAACAACACGGGAAGACCTCCGATTGGCCCTTATTGAGGAATGGAACAATTTTCCGCAAGCAAGCATACATAACGTGCTGAATTCAATGCCAAATCGAATGAGGAGTGTCATCCAGAATGGAGGTGGCAATACTCCGTATTGAAAAATGATTTTCGTTACTTCTTGCCTCTTAAGTTCAATTTGTTGTAGTGTGAACAGTCAATATTATGCTTAGCATTTTCTCAATAAATTTCAAAATTCTCTTATTTTTGCTGAGTTTCTGTTTTCATTTCATAAAAACGTCGGACGATATGCTAAACACATTACGGATATTATATACAATAAATTTATTGCAATAAAAATCAGCAATATTAAAAAATGTGGATAATTACGTGAATTTATCGGGCGACCCGTTGTCAGTGTATTAATCTCTTTTTATAACTATTTTCTTTTTTTAAAATTTTAACATTTTCAAAATCAAAGTTATGTCGTAATTCTTTAGACTGCTTAGACAAAGCAGTTTCCGCGGTTATGTTATGCGTTACAGTGTATTGATGACTATACAGTCGTTTTTTTAAATATTGTCTAGTTTGACCTACGTAATATTTATCACAGTCTTTGCATTCTAATTTATATACGACATTACTATGATTGTCTTAGTTTTTAAGTTTGTAAATAACTGTCTGTTATTGTTTAGTGCGAATGTAATGTTTATATTAGATTTTTGAAATTCGTATTTAATTTTGTCACTTAAGTCGTTGATGTATGGAATTGTGTGATATATATTACTATTTTCTTTAGTGCCTGCATTGTATATTTTATGTATGCGTTTTTTTTATTTGTTTCTCGTAAAATTCTTTTGGATAACTATTTTTGTCTAGAATTGATTTAACTTTGCTTAAATTCTCTTTCCTAAAATCAGGATGTGCTAATTTAATAGCCTGGTCAACTAAACTATTAATTACGCATTTTTTTTAATTTATCGAAGTGTTTGAATAGTAGTTTAGGTGTCTGTTGTAAAGATTTTGGAATAAATTTGATCTTTATTCGAATTATAGTGTTGTAATTGACTTAGAAGTGGAAAAAATATCTGGAAAATAAGATAAGTACAAAAAGGTCTTAAAAATACATATACAAAATAACGTCAGATTACGACTTTTATTTTCATATCCGTACTGTTCGTGGGTAGCTACGCAAATAAAATTATATAATATGTATTGATTTATTAGTTTATTAATATTGGTTGAGTTCATATTGTTTTGCAAATCTGCAGGTAGCTAGCCATTAAAAAAGAAACGTACAATGTACAATCGACTTACAATTTAATTAGGTATAATTATATAGTATATAAGTTTTTATTATTATCTTATTTTATTTTGTGTAAGACACAGACGGCCTGCTCTATTTTAATAAAATAAAAGTCAGTAGTGAAAAATATGTATACTATACATTCTTCCAATTTGTGTATTACTCTTCATCATGGTAGTAAAAATCTTTAAAAAGTGTTGAAAACCTAAATATTGGCTACAACGTGCAGATTTAATAAAAGCGGACTGTGCACATATTCAGCATATGGGTAAAATGCCTTCATCATGTAACAAAAATTCATATGTCACTGGATGAATAAATTTGTCAGGTCTGGATCCTATATAACCGCTTTTGTACCAAGAATATAGAAATAGGTTTCGATATCTTGGAGAGGATAATTGATTGTAGACCAATTTGTGTCATTGTAATTTGATTATTGTATTGCGTTGATGTAAATTAGGGTCAATGTTTGCAAGCAAAACTTGATCGGAAAACAGTTTGACAAATCGATTCTAAACACTGATTTAGAACTAGGTAAAGTCCAAGGATAGTGACCACCCTAAAAAACTAGCAGTAAAGTTGTTGATGTTCCACTAGGAACTCGATTAGAGTCCTCACCGCATCATGCAATTCTATTTCACTGGTCTTCTTTTGTGTTATTTGGTTTTCATTATAATTACAAGAAAGTATTAGCAGATGAATAATATTTGCTTGATTGATATGGACTATGTTAGCCACTGCCATATGCCACTGCAAAACTAAATGAACAGAATTTTAATAAAAATTCTTATAAACATAGCTCCTCATCCAGTCTAAGGGCTTTAATAAACTGCAATAGCTTTGATGGTTTCAAAGAGAGTATTTCCTCCTCGTCAACGACATCTTACTAAATTAACTGACGCGAATTGCTGCAATAGCCATGCAATTGGATAACAGGTGTTCCGGATTTTCGTCTTCTTCCCAGCAAAAACATGAAGTCGCTATTATGTTGCAAACTTATCCTTGTCATGTGTTCTCCAAGACGTCAGTGCCCAGTGAGAAAATCCACAAGTACATGTAGTTTAAGTCCTTATTCTTTGCTTATTGAAGTTTCTAAAGGAATACTTTGGAGTGTCTCAGACCAGGAAAAATTTCCCAGAGGGTTGCTCTGAGTTTCTACCCTCTCCTTGAGTTCTCCTTCATAGGTGCTTTTCCCTATTCCGCAAAACTCTTCCGGTCCCACAAACCATGGTTTGGCGGCCGTCTTTGCTAATAAATTAGCTTTCTCGTCGCCACTAATTCCAGTGTGTGCTGGTGTGGTCTTAGCGGTTTGAAAGACAATTTTTCTTACAATAAGTATTCTATTGCTCAGGTTTCTTCAATCTTTGCTCTTAGATCTTCACTAAAATTTTGCATTCCGGAAGAATCAGCGTATTAGTAATTAAATACTGCAAAAGCTTATTTGTTAAATTATTCTTACGTTATGATTAGATTTACACAATTTTTGTATACATGCCAAAAAGCTCCGCATTTAGAATTCATCAAGCAGTTGTAGAGCTCATTTTGTTTTATATTTTGGTTACTTCCATATACATATACATTGTGCAATAAATTATCTGTCACGTTCAGTTTGTACTCTTTGATTTAGTTAATTAATAAGTTACATATTTACAGCATTCTAATTATCGATCCATTCATTTTACAGTCCTTAATTAAAAACAATTATACTCACCCATATCTCGGATTGATATAAATTTTCTTAGCGTTTAATTCAACGTCACACCTCGAACATACTTTAAATAATCACCTGTAAGCACGCGTAAATGGCTGAAAATTAATGCTTAATAATTATTTACAATCAACATTTATACGATTTATCGGTCTCCATTTTTCAAGAGCGAAGTCGAACGCTAATTATTCAGCAATTTCACAACCGTCAGTCAATAACACCATTAACGGCGGAGATATTTTCATTCGGACGCTCGCATTCTTAGAATGCAGGGCCTGCTGTAACATGCGGACATTCGCCGCCAGCTGGGAACTCGAAAATTTAATTCCTCTTTTTCAGGTTGTATTGATACTATAATCACGGAAGATGTGTACAGCGGATGCAGTTTTGATATAGATTGCTCGTTTGGCGGGCGAAGCTCTCGAAAACTTTTGCCGAGAATGGGAGTAGAATAATAATCGTCTTGTAGCGCGGTTCTAGGAAAATACATTAACGTAAACAAAAGACATCGAAGTTTTCTTTATTCGAACGCGGGCAGTGAGTAATTAGGAGCTACAGCGAAAATATTAGTGATAATAGGAAATTGTAAAGAATGTTTTACGAGAGTACGAAGTTATACGTTTTGGTAATTACTAACACATTCCTTCCTCGAATACCAACTGCTGAAATTAGATCTCTTGAATCCACAAACACAATCTTAGTGTTTATAAACTTTTTCTTCGAATTCTACTAGTACAGTATCTACCACTTCAAGCAACCTTAGCCAACTTACAGAAAGTTTCCTTAGATGTAATACACTAGTGTTCATTACAGTTAATGGAGTTATGACATTAGTAGGTGTAGTTGTATGTGATAGTACTTCACTACTATTGTATTCGACGAACAATGTGCAATAACTTGTCATTTTTAATTAAGTTGAAGAATCGATATTTGTCTAATGACTTACCTTAAAAATAGCGTGAAATGCAAATCATTAAACAATTCTAACAAATTGATTTTGTATTCATCTAGCGTAGATATTCTATATTTTGTAACAGAAACGAATTTACATATGTACATAAATTAGTATATCTTCATTTAAATTCTAATTTCCATATATCTATATCATAGCTTTTATCACAGGCTTGCATAATTTCAACATAATTTGTGTAGTTTTATTCTGAATAATACATCTTGCAGTTTCTGCTAGAATATTCGTGAAAATGTTTAGGTAGATATTTGTTGTTGGTCGAGTGCTTTCTTTCTACTGTGTTTGTTCACATTCCAAGCAGAAGATTTAATATCATGCTATAAAATTGTAGCAAGCAACATACTTTATAGAAACGTGGGAGTAAAAAATGCATTCATGTACAGTTTCTTTAGCAAAATTGGAATAAAAAAAATTATTTTTTAAAATAAAGTTATTTTCGTTTGTTGCATTTTTCTTTAACACTTTTATAGCTATTTTTAGTTACTTAATTAGTTTATTAGTTTACAATACAGGGTGGTCCTTAAGTTCGTCGAGAAATTTTAAGGTGCTATTCCTTGGGTAATCTCGAGAAAAAAAGTTCCTATAAACATATGTCCTAAAGTGCTCCGTTGTAGAGATACAGGCTGATTTATTCCGCACAAAAAAATTATTTCAAAAATTTAAGAAACGGTTACAATAAACCCTAAAGGAACTGTGAAAATGATCACCAACAGCTAATATGCAGGCTTCTATACTCCTGTTTAGTTGCACACTCACACGCTGAAGAAGTCCGGGAGTGTTTCGAATTGTTTCGCATCCAACAATTATGCGATTGCTAAAGTCATCGAGATCTTTACATTTAAGGTTTGTTTCTCATGTTGGAGCTTGATGACAAAAAGTATCAAAATATACATATATTGGCATAATCTAAAAATTACTAATTGTTGATTATCTTAGACTCAGATGCCGAATTCGCTCATTTGCCGAAATAAATACTCATTTGCCGATATGAGCAAAGTCAGTGATCAGTTGACGGAAATATGTTTTATTTCGGCATATGTGTAAATTGAATTACACATTTCATGAACTGAGCAATGCATAGTTACTACTCAAATGCCGAATTTGAATAATGCGCAGTTCCCGATATATTGTATCATTTCCCTTCGCCATCATCTTCTGCAAGTCTCAGCTTGTCATTTTTAACTGAAATGTAATAAGCAACAATAGTGCCTGTCTTGTGTGTTAAACTATAAGTTTAATAAACATGAGCGACGCAGTGCAATCATCCGTAAAACATTTGAATTCTATAAGAAAGTGTCATTGCATTTTGAGAAATCGAACAATGATTTCACTTCGCCTTTAACTGAAGAAAAATATAAAGAAATTATAAATGAAGTGAAAACAGTCTTTCGAAGAAAATCAATAATGAAAAATTAACTTCATTAGATTATCGTAGAGTAAACAAATTTGAGGTAGGTACCATTGGAGGACTGGAAAAGTAAATACATACATAAGAGGAATGATGAATCTGAGGTTATAAAATATTACGTAACAGTCTTACAATTATATAATATTCTCGAAAAGGTACATCAAGACATTGGCCACAAAAGAACACTCGGTATGGAAAAGGAAATAAATATAAACATATTGCAATATTAGTAGAAGTAGTTTTAATGAATATCTGAAACTATATTTACAATGTCAGCTACAGTTAAAAAGAAAGGATTGGTTACAAAGCCATTACTTTCCAAAGAATTTAACAAAAGATGTCAAGTAGATCTCATAGATATGCAATCTGAAAAAGAGAGAATTTTAATTCATTTTAAATTACCAAGATCACCTAACTAAATTTGTATTTCTGCGACCTTTGAAAACAAAAGGGCAATTGCAAAAAGCAATGTCAAAATCAGAAACGCAAATACAGGGTGTCCGCGATATACGAAGCATGCAGTTAAGGGATGATAGCTATAACGATTTAGAAACAAAAATACACCATGGGTCCATCTGTAAGCGTAAATGAGAAAACAAATATTTCTAAAAAACCTTATTTGGGCAAACAAGAAAACTCATCCATATTGCTTCTTAAATAACCAAAACCAAGCCATATCAAAAATTTAGAGTTGAAAATAACTGAAAACAATGACGAAAACGAATTATTTAATACACTGAAACTGAAGCGTGGTGCCATTTCTCTTACACCAAACTGTACATGTATTCAATAGAAGCACATCTATATCACAGATGCAAGCGAAGCAACACATGTTTATACGAACTTGAATTACATTAGACCATTGTATCATACGAAGTCAAGGGCCATACGCCTTTAAGCTCTTTCGTAAAGGTTACTACAAATTTTATTTCTCTTCTTTTATTTGTGATAAATTGGTGGTCCTAAAAAGGACCTTTTTGAGAGACAGGAGAAAATATATTACAGGAAACGCTCAATGTATTGCTCATTTGCAAGAATACACGCCTGTAATCGTCGGGTAAATCCTGCACTGATGTCAATTTCGCGGACGTGATCTATTGCCGCTGTACAGTATGCGTCAAAGTTTGTGACATGAGAAATAATTTTTTTTCTCGTTTACGCTTACAGATAGACCCATGGTGTATTAAATGTTTTTGTTTCTAAATCGTTATAGCTATCGTCCCTTAACTGCATGCTTTATATATCGCGGACACCCTATATATTTCAAGCAATATCAAATGTAACAGCAAATGCCATGGTAGTTCCTCTAGGTTATATCTAATATTTTTGTTAGTTTCTGTTTCTGAAAAGTAAATATTTCTTTTTTCTCTAATTTTTACTTTCACTGTCTCGCATGCATGACACTTTGTCATAGAATTTAGGGTTAATTATCGATGATTTTGCTTTTTTGTCTGTTAAATTTATGTTTCGTTTTCTTCATGAAATGACAAGTTGAAACTTAAAAAAATCGCAATACATCGGGAATTGCATATTATTCATCTTCGGCATTTGAGCAACTACTGATTGCTCAGTTTATGAAATGTATAAATTAATTTACGCAAATGCCGAAATAGAGCATATTTTCGGCAACTGAACATTTCACTTTGCTCATATCGCGAAATGAGTATTTATTTCGGCAAATGAGCGAATTCGGTTTCTGAGTCTAACAAATACAAAGTCACTTCTGCAGTCACAAATTGCAAAAGAATTTAGTCTTTAAGAGAATATTATATATGTTCTATGTCTACAATAATTTACACAGGAAATTAATTTGAAAAAACACTACTATTCTATCCATTCTGACTAGTTTCAACAAACTGTCATTACGTGTTAACGAGAGAGAGAGAGAGAGGGAGGGAGCTATCATATTGATTATCTTTCCTCTGTTAGTCTTCAGCGCTAAAGACACATTATTATTCATAAGTTTGGAATATTGTTCTGCCATCAATGGCGACTTGTAAAATGTTTTTTTTTAAATGCGATGATGAATAGCCAGTCTAGGAGTACTTACCCTATTACAGCACCACATTCTTCAATCTCTTGCTTCGAGTAGACAAACTTATTTTCTACATTTCCAGGTTAGACTGCGGTCATTTTTAACTAACATGGATTGAAAAGAATTCGTTTTAAATAATTCCAGAAAGACGCGAAGATTTAAATTATGATGACAATGGTATCAACTCTAATAGGCTTTTACGATTTGGAAAAATCTATTTCAAAAACGACAGATACGACAATATTGTCGATTTCGTGTTAGAATACGTCCCATTATTTTTGATTTTTAACGAGAATTACTACACAAAGAGCCATCGTTCCGTATTCAAAAGACTATTTCTGAAAGACATTTAAACTAGCTTTCACCGTCTAATAGGATGAAGCGATGTTGTACACCAAACCAGCAACAAAAGCAACACGTCTTTATTATGTCAAACTCTTTTAACATAACTAGAGCCGCTCAATAGAATAATGAAAGGAAAGGAATCCTTTTTCGTTAGAACTTGTACATTATAGGGACATCGAAGCTTTCAATTACATATAAAAGAAACAACTGAGAATACTTGGTGACAATTTTGTGGCCGAGGATATTTTTGAATGGAGTTGAGACGATACCGTCGTAGCATTAATAACGAGTTTAAATGTCTTTTTTTTTTGGGACCATTAACTACCACCCCGGAACCTATTTATCACCTATCGCCCACATTAGTCACAGTTGTTAAAGCTGATCGTAAAATATGTAGCGCATAATATACTGCTGCGTATGGCGCGTAAAAGCTAATCCTAATTGAGTGTCAGCGTGCAGGACACGAAAATTTACTTACTCCGACGTATTTTATTTGGATATGGCTTAACTACTGCCACACACGTGAAAAAGATTTAAAGTCGGGCACCCGAAAAGCACAACGTGCGGTTGTAGAAATAGAAAAAAGAACTGGAGTCGTAAAGGTTATCGTTAAGTTTTCAAATGAGACATAAATTGGTTCGGTTGGCTGCGTACTGCTGGAAGATGATCAGCGGCAAAGTTGTTTAGATAAAGATAATTCTCAGATTAAAATTAAATAATGAAGTAATGTAATTTGAATAATGTCGAATCTATGTAGTTTAGCTTTCGGAATTCAGTTAGTCGGGTAATAAAGGAATAAGTAGTATAATGGTGGCTCCTTTTATTTCAGGGACTGAATTTATAGAGATTGGGATCTGTGGGAGGTAAAAATGGTGTCCTTCGAAGTAGAAAGAATTTGAGAACTATAAGATACGCTAATGCACCTTGGCCGCTAATACTAATGTCTAATACTGATGTCGCGTCTTAACGAGGTTTTCAATGTATTTGATTTCTAACTGTGCTTCATATTGGAACCGTTTCCTATGTATAATATTCTATACTTATATTATATTTTTAAGGTACCGAAGGTAGGACAAGATAGAGACGCTAAGGTTTGTACTAAACATTGTATCAAATTGCTAATTGGTAACTTTATATTGTTCTTCTTGGATACTCCAAGAGATGTTGTCATATGTGAGAACATACTGGCTTACGAGATGATAGTACGACTATGTGTATAGTCTGGTATTTTGTCGTTATGCTCAATGAGCGCTTTACTTAATTGCTGTAGATATATTACTAAATGTAATAAGGTAAATAGTTCCTAGTGCCATAAAACATAACCTATTTGTTTCGTGATTTTGAAAGCGATTATTTTGGCCTTTATTTTTACCAATTTTGTTACAGTTTTACATCTATTCTACACTAAATTTATTTTTATCTAAAACTTGCTATAATATTCTAATAAAGCTAATGGAATTCTCCTTCTGGGTGGGTGCATCTCGGATGACAAATTGGGCAAGAGGCTCATGTGCTCTCCCCTTGGATTGGTTACAACCGAACAAAGAAATTTGCAAAGTGATTGAGCGTTAATTTACTCAACCTGGACTTGTTTAGCCGTTCATTCACAAAATAACTCCATTCCCCTGTGTTTGCTGCCGAGCGGTTGGAGAAAATGGGCAAGAGTTTCTTTTGCACTCCGGCAGTTTCTACATGCATTTATTTGGGAGTGAGGAGTGACCAGTTAACATTCCCGTAACTAATATCAGGCTGTTTGTGAGCATAAAGACTACTTTGTAGAATTTTTTCTTGCTTCATATAAATCCCGAAGTTCTCACAAGGGAACCTCGCGAAATGTAAATCGCAGATTTTGATGGAACTATGTCAATTAGTATACTCTATGGAATGTTACTCAATGACGCTTTCTGTTGCTGCGGAACTTCAAATTTAGGGGGTGTAATTCACCCTTGTAATTTGGCCCAAATTTGGTTTTCTCTAAATAACTTTTAAACAGTAAAAGAGAGAAAAATAGTTTCAATTGCGAACTTGTATCGTTTAGTCAGCTCTTTCGATTGGTATAGATATTTATTTACAGGGTGTTCTAATAAACGCAGAATGAACTTGCTTGCTTCTACTACTTACTTTTGGAGAGATGTGATTAGCGAACGTCTCACTTGCACATTCTTCCAATTCGTGTACATATTACTCTTCATAATGATAGGGGAAATCCTCAGAAAAGTGTTGAAAACATAAATATTGGTTACAACGTGCACATCTAATAAAAGCGGCCTGCCCACATATTCAGCATATGGGTAAAATACTTTCGAACGAAAACGAATATGTCACTGGATGAATAAATTTGTCTGTCCTGGATAGTATGTAACCGCATTTGTACCAGTAATATAGAAATAGCTTTCGATATCTCTGCTATTATCTGGCAGATGTCTATCATTTTGAAGACAAAATTGTATCTCCAGGATGTTTGGTGATACAGTCCTGCAAGATTTTAGATACTATAATCCCAAATAGAAATAAATTATACTAGAAATTCTCTTATTAAATTTGTTTTGTTTGTTGCAATTTTAGAAGACGTAAACACTCTGAAAGACGCAAATTATGGTTATAATGAATGTTTGTTAAAGTAAATAGAAATCCTCATCTATGATATCACAGAGAAAAGATTGTTGAAAATTTAGATTATTTTCTTAAAGGTTTTCTTAAAGTGTCATAGTGTTCTACAACTTACCTCTGTCATTTCTTGGCGTAGTTTCACTAGCCTCATATGCAGCTCAGTTAGTCTCCTGTTCATAGTTAGCTTTGTTATTGACTAAAGAATTCGCCACTATCATTATCGTTCAAATAACAGTTCTAGACAAGTACCTATTGCCCCCTATTGCCAATTTATTGCAGATGCATATTGTACGATGTTTTAGTTTTCAGAAATCTGGAACAAAAATTCTAGACCGGAACATTTATGTATACATATATAGAAAATAATAAATGTAAGTTACAGCGCAATTTACCCTCGTAGTTTTATTCCAAGGCATACCTAATCTAAGTCTCAAACTTTAAGGTTTCCTTACGTATTCTACTGACATACTTGATCAGAACCGTATATCCCACTTTACGTAATGCTCCTTATTTAGTTAGTTCTTTTTCCTGTTAAAGTAAATCTGACCTCCAAACATACATAATATTGCGTAGTATTGGAAATAGTACAGCGACATCGAAAGTTGAAAACCCGCATATAAGACGACGAGTAAGGAGAAGAGACATTCCGGCGAACGTGAGTAGAAAATGTAATACTTTTTTCGGAAGCTCCATGCTCCCATGTATCTGTATTCGCAGTACGATTGGTCAGGCGAAGCGTTTTAAATTGCACGAATCCATCCGAATTTCAATTTTCTTTTATAGGGGATAGCTCAGAAGGAAAAGACGATATTTTGAGAGGTAATAGTGGGAACCATTATAAGGAAAAGATTTCTATAACTACAGGAAAATTGTATTCTAATCGAATTGTTGATATTCGTAAAAAAATATTTCATAATTTACAGCAGACAAATTGGAATCGTTAAGAATTAGAAGAATTGGACATAATATTTATGTTACAACATTTAGATATCTTACATAAAATTGAGTAATAAAAAAAACAAGGTGTAATTTTTTGGAAACAATAAACGTCTTTGTTAATTGACCAAATCGTCTTCGAATTAAGCAACTTAACTACATGACACAGGTGTTGGAAGGTTGATGATGGCACGCTGTGGGTATAAGATTTGCCCAATTAGCATTTTCGAGATATTATCTGAAGAATTTATGTTTCCTATTATTGCGTTCGTTAACGGAACACAATAGACTTTCTCGCTATCCACACATCTTTAATATGGGAATATGCTAGCGCAACGGGTTTTGGAATTGCCAAACTTACATGTCTGTAGTGGTAATAGTCATAATTACATATAAATTTGTTTTTATTACACCTATTTGTTAAATTGTGCCCATATAAGACAAGAAAATTTAATCAGTATTCACCGCTTACTACATGCAATTGTTAACAACCTTTCTTTCTCTTGCTAACTTTATTTTATTACTTTGAGCCGTTTCTTGGCGAAATACGGGGGCTTTTTTTTAATGGAAAACAGTTTTAATGTATTTACGAGGGTAGTCTGAGACGTTTTCCACCATTCAAAGATACAAAATATTTTTTCTTTAAATTTACGTTTTTCTCTGCAAAATAATTGTCTAAGAAGGTGATGCTCTTCTCATTTGACGAAAATCTCTGTCCTCCGAATGCAATTTTTAGAGTAGGAAACAAATAAAAGTTAGTATGGTGAGTAAGAAGAGTGACCAAACAGTTGAAACCGTAATTCTTGGATTTTCGCTATGGAAACCGATGAGGTGTGAGACACGCATTGTCTTGGGGAAACAGAATCTTTTTATCAGAAAATGTAGCCGTTTTTAAGCAAATTCTGCCTTTAACTTGCCAAGCAATGATGCGTAGTATACTCCTGTTTTCCCTGTTAGAAGATACTCGATTAAGATAACCCCACGACTATCCCAAACAGTCCTCATCATTTTCCCAGCGGAAAAAGCAGTTGACTTGAATCAATATGTGACAAACACGTTCTTTGGACATATTTGTAGCCTCTGCTATATCTCTCGCTTTAATTCCACTCCATGCGTCCCCCAAGCTGGTATGGCCTTGTTTAAATTCAGCTGCCCAAACATTCACGATGGTAAATGATGGTGTAGAGTCTCCGTACACAGGGTCCAACTCATCTTTGATTTGTGTAGACGTATTGCGTTTCGAAAACAAATATTTAATGACCGCTCGATAATCGACTTTTTCCATTTTCA
Source organism: Popillia japonica (assembly GCA_004785975.1). Taxonomy (NCBI): domain Eukaryota; kingdom Metazoa; phylum Arthropoda; class Insecta; order Coleoptera; family Scarabaeidae; genus Popillia; species Popillia japonica. Next base: position 35,837 of record SMLS01074858.1, on the reverse strand, counting down.
CAAAAACACTCACATTGACTCACTCACACGATTGACAAACAACCACTGCGCTTCCAAAATGGCTGTAAGTTTAGTGCTTACCTGTCAAACGATACGCAACCACATTCCGTAGCTTTTATTGACGAGGGCACCCATCTTCATGTTAAAGTCGAAAACAGTTCAGACCTCTCTCATACATTGCAGTGCTTATACAAAATACAATGTGAGCATTTCAAAGTGAAGAGTAGCGATAAAAAAGCCCTGGTTTGCTTGATTTTCACATTCTACAGTTAGCAACACTGAATGCGTACTTAATGCTATTTAGGTATTTTCGTACTCTCATTTTGTTTGACAGAATCTCTCAAAACAATTTTGCTGCAATAGGCTACCATCATCCAATGCCAATGAAGCCAATGTAGAACATATTTGTTACCTTGTCGATATATCATCAAGTCCCAAGATTCGTAAGATAAAAAGCAATAACTCATACAGATGGTAAATAGTCCAATACTTGGCCATCAGTTTATGATACAGGGGGATGATAGCTCTGTTTTATACTAGATAGAAGTGTTACATTATCGATCTTAAGATTTACTTAAAGGTAATACATTGCATTGAGCACCTGCATCCAATTTAAAATGTATTATTCTATCATGTATCTTAATCTATTCCTCCCAAAAATCGACATTATTACTTAAAATCACATTATCTAACTTTACATTACCTATTTCATTAATGCTATCTATAAACAGCAAATCATCACTACTTAAATCATTGTTAACCTCATTAATAGCTCTAAAATTTTCTTAAATTATTACTACACTTATCTTTACTGCTCATCTCACTCTTACTTTTATTTAATTTGCAGCCAATGTAAAAATGTCCCAATTTACCACAAGTATTGCATTTCTTCCCAAAAGCAAAACATTTTCCCTTTTGGTGTCGTCTGCCACACTTAAAACAGTCATATTCACTTACCACAGCTATGTTCTTTACTGTGCCAGTTACTTTTTTAACAGCATCTACTTCTAATCCTTTTAATCCTTTCACTTGAATCTTGTTGGCTTTTACAGCTCTGCATACCTGTTCTGTTTTAACTAGTGTTAAATCAGCCATTCCTAGCATTTTTTCTTGTAGCTGTATATTTTTAAATCCAAGTATTATTCTGTCACGTATGAGTGATTCTTCTTGTTGTTCAAAATTACATTGTCTTGCTAACACCTTCAGTTTCTTAATAAAATGATCCATTGACTCTCTTTCTGTGATCTTGAGAAAAATTGGAATCTATCGTAAGTCTCATTGTTTCTTGGTTTGCAATACTCATCAAAGGCTTTTATTACTTCACTAAACTTTCCTTTTTGTTCATGTGCTAACTTCAGGGTATTATATACTTCTATAGTTTCTTCACCTGCTACACTCAGAAAAATAGCAATTTTTCTTTCATCTGTTTCATCTTCCCGTTTTGCAGCTTGCAAATATATATTAAAACGTTGTTTAAATCGCTCATAGTTCTTATGGAAGTTTTGGTCGAATATTAATGATGACGGTATCTTAAACGATGCTTCCATTTTTTTCTCTTTTTTTACATTTAAAAATTCTCTTCCTAAGTATTACAACTGTATTCTTTCTTTTATTGGTTGGGTTTCTTTTCTTCTGACACCATGTTACATTATCTATTTTAAGATAGTATTAATTAATTAATTTTTCTAATAAAAATAAATACCTTTTCATGCATTAGCATTTATTTTATGCTCATGCTTACAACTGTTGTCATGCTAACTACCCTACTCTATGCCTACTCTACTTACATTTACATAATATGTAACAAGAAGACCATAGAATAAATGCTAACATTTCATTCCTTGGAGCTTCTCTCTTTCAAATTGGCGTTTTATACTATCTCTATAGCGCGACTAGTACTTCTATTGTCGATAATATTTTTACCAAATTACAAGCTACCCGCTCTATTAGGTTATCTGTCATCTGCTGAAATTTTGGAAAGGGTTGGTTCTGTACAATAGTGCTCATGAGAAAGTTCTGAATCAGATATCAGCATTCACATGCCTTTACTTTGGAGCGTACAGTCTTTAAGTAATCCCAAAAATACTAATCAACCGTATTAAAGTCGGGCAATTGAGATGGTTAGACCATTGGAGCCTCTCGACATGTCCACTTTTCGAGAAACGCATTACCTATATGACGCCGTATTCTCCTCAAAAAAATGTGGTGGAGAAGATTGGAGAAGATTCTTCAGAACGAAAGGACCAATAGGTAATTTGTTCAATTCCAATCTCATAAAATCTTTGTTGAAAATGTGTACGCTTCATCTACTGGAAAGTTATTGGTAAAGTTTGAGATCGACTGATAGTAGAACTTGTAGACGTTGCACATGGGGCTAGTGTGCTTCAATATTCAACACTAATTCGCTATTACCCACAGGACACGAAACACCTTGATAATTGCCAACGCGTTTCGACAGTCTAGCTGTTATTATCAAACCGATAATAAGATAAGTTTTATTATCGTCTTCATAATGACAGCATTGCTGTCGAAATGCATTGGGCATTATCAAAGTGTTTGGTGTCCTATGAGTAATAGTTAATTAGCGTTCTACTTCGGCACCAAGCGATCCAGTGAGTATTTGTTCAATTTTCAATACGCAATAGATTTTGAAACCCTATGTTGCTTGGCAAATATGCTAGTGCTAGGTTCTGAATGTCGTCGAAGAGCAGTCTGGCTCTTCGACGACATTCAGAACCTTTTCGCCGAAATTGACAATGTTCCCAACTGTAACTGCTTCACCATGTTGTCTAGGCTCGGCCGAATATTGCTATTTTGCCTACCACGTAGGGTATGATATTTATCTGGAAGCTTTTTTGTATACAGTCCCCAGTATCAGTTATTATCATTTTATACACAGTGGAAAGTATTACACCCAGAATGAGAGTAATTTGTTTAACTTTATTTTTTATTTTTTGGCATTAAACTGACTATATTTAAAGCATGCTATGATAAGAATGTGAACTTTTTATCATCGATACCTTCTTGGGGAAATAAAACTCTCTTACTTTTCTGCGAAGAAATTCATGCTTATGATAGCTGAGTAGTGCCTTTCGAACAATTTAGTTATTGCGTGGCAGTTTACGAGTGTTAACTGTAACAAAATGTCTAGAGTTCGAAGACATCAAAATTATCACGGTGTTAGTGACTTTGCCTATTGAGATGTTGGTTTGTCTTATCGCAAAATTGGCCATAGTGTTAATTGTAGGTACCGCAATGATGGCCATGCGTGTGTGTCGTGTGTGGACAGAAGAAGGTAGAGGAACACGAAGAAGACTAACTGGTTAACTGAGGCGTACCACAGAGCTTCAAGATAGGCGTTTTAGACAACTACGAGACCGTTTTGTTACAATGCGTCAAATCGCTGACCAATGGTTTGAAGAAGAAGGTAGACCTGTTACTATGAGTACACTATATGACGATTAATGCTTCCTTTGAATGCGGACCACTGCCGTCAACGCTTGAACTGGTGCAGAGGTTGGCAGCATTGGAAAGCAGAACAGCATAATGTCGTCTTCAGCGACGAATCGCGATTCTGTCTAGGTATGCACGATGGCCATAGAAGGATATGACGCCGGCGTGGAGAGCGTCGCGGTATTGAGTTTGCCGTTAAGGGGCATGTACACAGGACTGTTGGAGTAATGGTTTGGGAGGCTATTAACTATGGTAGCCGATTACCACTTCTGTTTATGCGAGGCAGTATGAAAGCTGCGCGTTATGGTGGTGATATCATACAAACCACTTTCTTACCACATTTAAATGGCCGTTCACACGTCCTTTTCCAGTAAGTCAATGCACGTCCCCATAGTGCTCGTCGAAGTGTAGACTCTCTCGAAGGAGCAGGCGTCAATGTTTTGCCGTGCCACCCCATTGACCATGTGTGGGATATCATTGGGAGGAGACTGTCCACTGTTCACCATTCTCTACAAACTTTGGGGCAGTTAATCAACGAAGTTCAAGTTGGTTGGAACGAGGCGCCACAAGCAGATATCGGCCATATTATTCTGTCAATATTTAGGCGTGTACAGTAGCATACTCAGCTACGGGATCGCCAAATACATTATTAATTGTCTTCGTGTTCCATGTTAATAAAATTTATTGCAAATGTTATCGTTTCATTGTTGATCTATATCTATAACATTGCCAAAAAATCAAGTTAGTCATGCACAAGTGTGTTTCTTTTGAAATGCATTTATAAACATTTTTATTAAAATACCAGTTCCTTATTTGCATACTTAATACTACACAATAGAAGACATCCATCACCGTAAACGTATTTATTCCGAATGAGTATCGTTCAATCATCGTATGTAGAACCTCGCCATAGCTCACACACTGCTAGATAAAACAGCATTGTTGTAATTTAAATGTCACTGAGAAACGTCCAGATAGGACAATTACTATTACTGTTTCTACTATTACGTAAACCTTACGTGTCAATTTATGTTACTATGTTTGATATAATGGATGCACGAATAGATTGGTCCGTGTGTCTACCTGTGAAAGATGTACAGATGTTGTAATCAATAAATATATTACAATCAACAATTTAATACATTTGATACAACTGTATGTTTGATGTGTGACTGGTCGTTTAAATATTAAACTTTCGTAACATCGCTGTGAAATTGTATAATTGAATTTCCCATCCCACCTAAACTGAACGGAACTGTTGGATGCACGTTAATAATAAATTTTTGATCTAGATTTGGTTTATTCTTGTTTCATGCTCTACGAAAATACCTACAATTTGTGCTGATTACTTTTCAGGGTTAAGTCGTTTAAGCCTGTTTTTTTTTGTTATTTCAGCTGTTTTATCAGCGAAATATACAGGAAAATTTAGTCATGAAATATATAGTACAAGTCTACTTGTAACATGCAATACTTTAACTCTAAGTGCAGTAATCTGCAAATTTTATCATACAGTTTCTATTAAGTTCCAACCAATATATTTCCTGTCAGCTTTGAAATTAAATATATCTAACAGCTGAAAGATTTAAAGCAGAAGTTTCTATGTATAGTCACTTTCAAAACCATTGCCCCTTTTTGTTAGGTACTGTATCAATAACACATTATTACTAATTGCATGGCACACATTGGTAAATTATTATTGTAACAGATTACAGGGTAATACAGATTACTACCTAGCAAACCCTATTACTTTTATGAAGCCATTTTCGATAAACCTGCATCACACTACATTAATTTTTAAAATATGTTGTACAATGACGTCTCAGAAAATTCAACTCCTGCTTAGGAATTCCAAAGGGAATCAAGTTACTTCGTATTCCGTTCACGATTAAATTAAAAAATTTATTCTGTGATTCGCCAGGGCGTCGAAAATCCCTGAATTAAAAATTCCGTCTACATCCAGCATTCCACGTAATACAATTAAAAAGGAAATGCATACAAACGTATGTACGCATTCTGCCATTGTAGATTGAGCAGGTAGACATGCATAGTAGTATATTGTCATATCATTTTAAAAAAGCCTTATCGTTCATCGAAAATTGCTTTTTTTAATATTCAGGCGATAGCGCGATTGTGTACGAGAAAATAGCCATTATGTTCGAAGACCCCCTTGGCAACTGCCTTTATATCTTTTTTTCGGCGGGCTTCCCAACGGATACTATATTATAGTCTGTACCCTCACGACATATTTGCCATCGAAATCACATATGTGCCATTCAATATTATGTTTAAGTATGCATGTCTATATGCAGATGAAGATGTGTGTACGTAAAAGGTGGCAATGAACCCATAAAAGTTCACTATGTTATCACCGGAAATTTTCATGTGTATCTTTATAGATGTGGTGTGTAAAAAGGTGTATTTAGAGAATGATTCTCACTTAAATGTTTACTCATACACCGATATGGACTTAATCGAGCTACTTCAGGTATTAGTTCTCCTGTTCCGTGTATTTTGTAGCCGATTCGAGATTCTATATCTATATTTTTTTATCATATAAAATATTAAGTACGTTCATAAGAAATGAAAGAGAATGTATTCAGACGGGATTATTTGAAGACAGCCGAAATCTAGCAAAGTTTACTTACCCTATAGTCCAATAATGAATGTTAGAAAGAATTCTAGATTATGTAGATTTTTTGTTTACTGTTGCTTTTGTGAGGAGTGACATTAAACTGAGGGTCTTCTGTTTTTTTTTAATGTTGTCAATAGATTTGTGTTGAGAAATATCATGATAACATTTTTCGACACACGCGAGTTGCTGACTTTTTCTCTCTGAATTTTGTCATTGTCCACAAATATATTAGGACTAACTGCAGAAAGAACTGCAACCAATACATATTTTGAAAATTGTTTAATCCAATGAAATGGAATAAATTGATTTTTAACCGAATAGAGTTTATTTAATTTGATCTAAAAGTGGAAAAAATATCTAGAACATGAAAGTATTGCAAAATAATGCTTAATAATTCTACTATGAACGAACTAGCTCGATTGGGACTCCTTTGAAGTTATTCAAAAGAAAACGCTCTCCATAGGCTGTTACGGAATTGTTGGTGCGTGTTCTCTAAGCTCAAACTAAAGAGAAGAGTTCAGATGAACATATGTCTCAACTTAATTTATTATCAAAATCTTGGATCTTGAAGATTAGGGATTATGGAAGATCATAACAAAGGCAGAAATTTTTTCCCGATAGAAATCACACAATGAACACGAGATTCTAACTTCTTGAACTGCTTCCTGGTTACCAATAAATCTTGCTTTACAAGAGGTGGATAATATGGTCTTCTTGATGACACTATCATCGACTCCTTCTCTTTTTTAATACCTTACCTATTAGGAAGTTAATTCTAGACTTGTGAATAGTAGTTCGCTAACAGCTCCTAGTGACTTATCAGCTGTTTTATCGCCTCTGTTCCTAGCGTGGGTCTTGTATTTATCTTAGCGGGATGCTATATTATTCCGTCAGTTTCTCGATCTTTCTGTAGTATCCCAGTACAACCCCTGAAAAGACGGGGATGCTACAAGGGCATCTTGGCTGTCATATAGGATTTCAACTAATCCATTTTCATGCAAGCAGTTCAAAATTTTATCTAACGAAATCTGGATGGCTAATATTTGGAAAATATGTAGAGCAGCAGCTTTTAATGTCTGTTCCATTCGACATTTTCCAAGCTTTCACTCACAAACCAGAGGGCGATTTCTCACGTAAATTCTTGAATTCCTCCTCTTGTCAATTTCTAAATTGTTTCGTCTAGTGAAATTGAAGAGCGGTGGCATCTCATCCGTCATTGCGACGGTGGTACTATGTAGTGGTATGTTGTAGTTGAAAACGTTTCTATAGCCATGGGTTGTGCCTGTCCAGCTAGAGCTCTTGAAGCCACTACATTGCATTCTGTACATCTCTTGGCAGCAAGTAAAATTTTTTCATGCATATCTTATAAAAAATATATGTACCTACATATACAGGGTGCTTCATTAATTATGGAGATACTACGTGTCATATAATGACTATTGACCAAAAATAGCTTTATTCAAAATCGTACCGTTTTCGAGATGAAGGTCTTCAAAGTTCCAGAAAAAAAATGTATTTTCCATCTTTAAGCTAATCTGCTTGTACGATGAAAATAAAATTTGCCATGGGGATTTAGTATTATTAGATGCTTCTTATTGTGGAATTTTCCGAAATTAGCAAAATTACAGCAAAGAGAAAAAATATCCGCTTGTGTCAATAGAATTTTTTTGTTTTTTGATCTACAAGTACGAAAATAGCATTACCTAATAGACCAGTTACAATGCCAAAAATAATGTCCTCCTGAAGAAACTTCGTATTAAGCTAGGTTTTCGAGAAAAACGAGAAAGTTTGGAAGGATTTCTTTCTCAAAATAGTTTAAACACCAAAATCCGGGCAGGCCAACACTCACATTCTACGTCACTGGCACAAAATTTAAAAAACAACTTATGACAAATAAACTAATCATTACATTTATTTACAATATCACGATCAGTGAATACCACTTTAATCATTTCTATCATTTAGATAAATATGATAATTCGTTTATGATATTAAGCGTGTGCGGGATATTAAAAATAAGTTCAGGTATTGTGTATTTGGCTCTGGTTTGAATTAATCGTTTCGATGTAGTGGTATGGTGTCAGTTTTTATATTTATTGATTTTCATCGTTCGTTTCTCATACTTGTGCTGGTTAAGTGAAAATGCCACGATACAACAATTTCTGTAATCTTGATTTGCGAAAGTTGCTGCTGCTGGAAGATATCGAGAAATGTATCCAAACAGCGTTTAATCTTATCTTAAAACTTTCAGTAACATTTTTAGTCGATTAGGAGAGACTGAACAATTTAAGCCCAAAAATGATTTGGGAGACCTAAAAATTTGACTGCTGATCAAGAGAACGACATTTTAGTGCGAATCGCTGATAACTAATCCTAAACTAAGCACTCGGCGTTTATCAGCAACGATTGTAGTAAGCCACCTTACAGTTTTTCGATTACTAAAAAAAGAAAATCTACGACCGTACCACTTTACACCCCTACAAAACTTATTGCCTAGAGATTACTCTTCACGATTAAATTTTGCTCAGTGGATATTAAGCAGACAAAAAATGGCAATTTTATTAAATACACTCTTTTTACTAACGAGGCCACTTTTACACGTAAAGGAGTCTCCAATTGGAAAAATAATAGCCACAATTGGGATACTAAAAATACCCATCTATTCTGAGAATCACATTTCAACATGAATTTAAGATAAATGTATGGTGCGGTATTTTGGAAGATAGTTTGTTGGATCCTTATGAATTGCCAACAAATATGAATGGTAACTCGTATTTGGAATTTATGTAAATTTCACTTTTCGACGAGCTAGAAGAACTTCCACTTAACGAAAGGAGACATATGTAGGTATGTATACATGTGGTTCATGCAAGATGGAGTACCCCCTTATTATCCTCTGATAGTACGAAACTATGTAAATCAGCAATTCCCTTATTGCTGGATTGGCAGCGGTAGTGAATTTCTGTGGCCACCTAGAACTCCTAACGGCAATCCGTGAGATTACTATTTCTGCGGCCAGATGAAATCACTGGTATACTCGCAAGTAATAAATAATCGTCAACAACTATGGCACAAAGAGTCAATTCTTAAATTAGAAGATCCTCTAGCAAAAGAATTATTTATTGAGGTTAATGGGGGTCACATTGAACATTTGTTATAAAGTGTTTTTTTTTTAAATTTTGTACACTCTCTTCCTTCCAATGGACGTACTCTAGCCGTCGGGCCACCTTGGTTATAGCAATGCTGGATAACCGAGGTTGCCCGACGGCTAGAGTACGTCCATTGGAAGACTTTATTGGTATGAACCCGTTGGCTGGGGGACACATTACTTTAGAAATAGAGTGTACATATTACTTATTGTAGAAAAATCGTTTGTTAATCTTATTAGATAAACCAAAAAAATAAACTATTAGAGTTTCATAATTGAAAAATTGTCCTAAAATGACAATTCCGCCGTGACGTAGAATTTGAGTGTTGGGTTTTTTTTTTAAGTAAAGTAAAGTTTATTCCCAAAAGATCACGTAAACAGATATAGGGAAAGTCACATACAAACTTAAATCTTAACTTAGTGTAGACATAATAATATTAGTACTAGTAATGATAATAATAAACGTATACATAATGATACAATAATATTGATAATAATACTAGTAATAGTAGTTGCAATAATAACAAAAGAATGAAGCTTTAAGTACCTAAAACTAAAAGTTGAAGTATTCCTGTAGGGAATAAAAGGCATTCACCACTAAATAATCCCGTAGATGTTGTTTGAAATGTAAGCGGGTTAAAATTTTCCAATGATTAGGAATTTTATTATATATTTTCATAGCTAGAACCTGTGGGGACTGCTGAAATAAGGTTAATCTAGACCTAGGTGTGGCTATATCATTTCTACGTCTGGTGTTATAATCATGTTTGTCTTTATTATGTTGAAATTTATTGAAATTATCATAAGCATAGAGAGCAAGCTCGAGAATGAAAATACAAGGGAAAGTTAATAATTTATAACTGATAAATGCTGGCTTACAAGACTCCGAGGGTTTTAGACCTGTTATACAACGGATAATACGTTTTTGGCTAATAAAAATATCTTTAGACATGGTTGAATTTCCCCAAAATATGATTCCGTAAGAGAGTCTGCTGTGTACATAAGCATAATATACACCAATCATCTGTTGACGCGTTATGACCGGCCTTAAGTTTCGAAATAAAAAACAAATAGAGTTTAATTTGGGCAGGAGACTTTCACAGTGAGCCCTCCAGTTGAGAAACTGATCTAGGCACACTCCCAAAAATTTAGTAGAGTCTGCGACGGTGAGCTGTTTACCACCAAGTGACAAATCCAAATAAAAATCTGGTACGGTCTGAAGCTGATAGGGATGAAAACGTAAATAAATGCTTTTTTTATCATTAACAAGAAGCCTATTCATAGAGAACCAATTATATGCATTACTCAGTAAGTAATTACAAGTTTCTTCTAAAACATCATTGTTTTTATCTGTTGCTAATAAGGCAACGTCATCTGCATATAAAGTAATTGAAACATTGTGGAATGCCAACGGAAAATCGTTGATAAAGAGTAAAAAAAGTACGGGACCTAAAATTGATCCTTGTGGAACTCCAACGTTATTAGACAAGGTTTCGGAAGGAAAACTTTCTACGGCAGCATTCTTGTTATACAAAATATTAATGTATTGAGTTCTGTTTCGTAAAAAAGACTCAATCCACCGGTTACCGGTTACCCATCCGGTTACCTGGACTTTGCTGTGTAAACTATTTCTAGCCACAAATCCTTCCGAATTTTCTCGATTTTTCTGAAAAACCAAGTATAAATACGAAGTTTCTACAAGAGGACCTTATTTTTGGCATTTTAACTGGTATAGAAGGTGATGCTAATTTCGTCCTTGTAAATCAAAAAACAAAAAAGTTCTATTGGTGTTAACACAAGGGGATATTTTTTTCTCTTTGCTGCCTGAAATTTTGCTAATTTCAGAAAATTCCAGTATAAGAAGCATCTGTATATATGTATATCTGCGTTTTACATGAATGGTTTAATATCGTTTATGTTTTTAACATAAGTAATTTCTATCTGATTTGGTAAAATAATTAATATTCCTTGACTAGAAATTTTAGAATTCCGACGTATGTATATTGTACATACATGAATGTTTCTTAACTACTACTGTTTTTTTTTCGTCGTAAATGGATTTCTAACATTGTTTCGCTTTATTATAAATTTGGAAAATAATTTAACTTATTTTTTTAATTAGATTTAGTGGTTCTTATCTCTGCTAAAATCGGTTTCTTTCTTAATGTCAGGGTAAGTGATTCAGTAGATGGCGCTGATTCGAACAATTAGAGTTATCCTCAATAATCTTTGATGTACTCTCTGTTTCTGTGATTTAATTTTATCGTTTATTATATAATTGATTTTGATTGTGTTGGTGAGTTGGAATTTAAATAAAACTAATTTGAAAGTGACGACAAATCTACTATATGAACTATTAATTTCAAATATCAAACAACAAAAATTAAACTTAAGTCTAATATGGCTTCCTTATAGTCTAACTCAACAACGGCGATGGCGGCACTCTAAATACGTGTTTCGATCTTGTTTGATCTCATCAGTGCGATATATCTATAAATATAGAAATCACAGACACGTATTTACGTGTATAAATAAAAATATCTGGAAAAAATAAAGTTGAACTCTAACAAAAATAAATATTTAAAATTCAATAAATGACATGTATATAAATAATATAACATTCTCTCGCATATAATAAAAATACATTATTAAAGGAAAAAATAACAAAATAAACTATGTACTCATAACAACAAATAAACTGAAATTCTAATAAACAACTACATCACGTAAGGACAATTCTTCATATGCACAAAACACTAGAAATATCTTACCCTCTACAAATGCATCAGCTGTCTAATTTTTCTTGCGTTTCAATTGGTTTCAATTAACAGATCTGTCAGTAGAAGGCTGACAAATATCATCATGAAATTTCCTAATAATTAAACTCGTAGATATATTTAACAGCTGAACCAAAGTTTGATGACCTGAATTAACACAAGCATACCATGAAAAGCTAACCTTCCGCAAAGTTACCAACATTTTCTTCTAAATTACATGACCAAATGATATTAGCAAGACAACCATCCTATCGTAAATGTTATTAACATATAATACCAAACTAAAAGTGGGATAAAGAAGATTATTTGAATCACCAAATTCCTTAAACATTATAAATGTATCATGAGGTTCTACGTTAGCAGAAAATAAAGAAGATTTACTAACCTCACAATTGGGTAAATTAAGTTTTTTTAGGAAGAATCCAGAGACATAGGTGACACTTTGATAATTAGAATCAATTTCTTCATTAATCGAAGCATTTAGAGAAGAAGCTTCTAGTTCGTTCTTATCCAATGCACAAGTCCTAGCACTTTTAGATTCAATAGAAGTCATAAAAGATTGCAGATTACTTAAGATATGCCCACTATCTTCCTCACAATTGATCCCGATAGAATGAGAAGACTAAATTATTTAGAAGACAAGTTTCTAAATTATTTAGAATAAAAGTTTTAAAATTGGCAACGAACTGATGACAACTTGGATGTTATTAAGACCACCGCACTGACGTATGACACCAAATAAATTCTCAAAATTACTATAACAATTAATAAAATAAAACAACAATTGTAATAACGAAACTTACCCGGAACTTGTGCTTCTTTTGTTCATAACCTCAACGCACTACGTCATCATGATTTGCATTTTTATTGTTTCCTCAATTTTGTACACCGTTGCCATGTCGCTTCCTCTTATAGTTAATCATAATTATTGATACATTTCTTAATGATAAGAGCAACAAAAGGACTTTTTGGTGAAAATCTCGCTATAAACTGGCTCATATTTCATATCAAAACCTCTATTGATGTTTGATTATAATTGCTTTAAATATAAAGCCTACAAAGACTTGGCAACCATACTATATTTAGTTTACCATATTCCTCGAAGAGGCGCGATCATCTTGCCCGAAATTTCAAATTCGAAGGAAACCACCGTGGTCTAACTTATCTAGTCTTAACATTAACTAAATATACTTTACGGTTTTAAGGTCTTGTCGAGGTTATGTTTTTTTCTCCGGGATGTTTGGATCGGGATTCAGGTGTCTCAAGATTAGTATGTTCTCCGGGAATGGTCAGTCTCAATCGGAATACAGTTTGTGCGGGAAATGTGCCTCAGGTTGCTTCCGCTTGAATTATCTTAAAATTTCGGAGAGCGAATTAGAATTGTAGACAATTTCTAAGAAATTTAGCCGGAAAGAGATGTTACTCTTATTGCGAGAGGTATTTGTGACTTTGTTTATGATAATTGAATGATTAGAATTGAGATTTAATTGAAATTAGGAGTTTGTATGTTCATTTCTATAGTTGTTTACAATTTTTATGATAAGTTGATAACAGGTCTGATTTGTTTTGAAGTTAAACTAAGACTCCAGTTTTTTAGGAGACCTCTGGTAAGATCTCGAATATCTAATTGTTTATTGTGACTGGAGTGGCATGTGCTAAAATTTGGAATTTGCATAGAACAAAATTCTAATTGTAAATTGGAAGTATTAGGGTTTAATTTGCCTTTTTTATGAGGGATTTGTATGGTAGAAGATTTACAACCATTGAAAATTTCTGCAAGATGAACGTCAAATAACCATTTAGGAGAACTGTCAATCGTCAGATATGTCGTATGTTACATATTATATATTATACTCCTTAACATTTAATTTTACAATATAATCAATTTGATCTTATGATTTAATTAATTTTACATTTCATTTTGACATTTTTATTTTAAATTTTTAATTTTACATAAAAAGAAATTTGGATTAGGTGTCTTTTATAATACCCATTGTGATTGGTTAAGGTATGCAACTTAGTATACGAGGTTTTTTCAAATAAACATTTAATTAATCATTATAATACATAATATGTATATTCTGGTATGATTTCTCTATGTGTCTGGCTTTTCTGTTGTTAGCTGCTTGTAACATCCAAACGGCTCGTTTCCACTATGCAATAAGTTTGTCGTCATTCTGTGTACAACATACGCGTATGATGCAGCCTCTTTATTAACGTTAGTCTTACGAATTGTCTTCCTTGGCAAACAGTAATATCAAAGCGACCGCAGCAGCCTAGCAGAATAAGCAAATGAGTTGCTATGCGAGCTGTAATACCGAACCATCGCTTCGCGTCGTGTAGTAAGTTGCAGTAACTTTAGAATTGCTCATTGTTGAGAGACTATAACGTTAAATTTTAATTGCTCTCTTTACAGAAGGTTGTTTATAGTGAAATATGTTCGTATTACGAGGTAAATGCAGCCCGCACGTGTTACATATCCTGGTTTAATATTTAACTTTCTGCATTACGAACCGTATTATTTTATCAAGTAACATATAATGTTCAGGCAAATGATGTATAATTCAGGTATTACTAAAATAATTACCAACACATATTATAATGTTACTAGCGGCACATTCGCTGCAGGCAACTGTAAATGTATCACATTTATTAGAGTTGTTTATGATGACTTCCTGCGGTGGCTATGCATTAGTTTATTTATAGTAAACCGATAAGATTTCAGACTAGCTGAAATACCGTACTGTGCAAATGTTATCGTCCACCCTTATTACCTTAATATGGATGTTTACACACGTAGCATTGTGCAGAACGCAGTTTATTGAGCAAGCATTGTTTACTCAGTTTATTTACCATTTTTCTTAGGAAAAAGCGTTTGAATAGTTCTTCTGTTTCTAAGAAAATATAAAACTTCTTCTTTATAGCTAAATTGCAGCATGTACGAGTATTCAATTTAAATTTTAAATTGAATAAATTTGTCTTACAGTATCAAACAGTTGTTTGCCAACTTGTGCAATGTAAATGTAGTTCCCTGTGTTAGAATATAGCGCCAAGAAAAACAGATATATAAACGTTTGCTTTAATGCTCAAATGAAGAAGTTAATATATTTTCAAGTTAATGTGTTTAATTTATAGCTTAGAAAAAGAAGTTAATATGGTACGTATTTCACAAGAGATTCGTTACAGAGTATTTTTTTTGCATCAGACTGGAAAATCTCAACGGGAGATTCAACGAGAGCTTGGTCATAGTCGAAGTGTCATACAGAATATTATAAAAAAGTATGAGGAAACGAAATCAGTTGCCGATAAACGACAGTCCGGCCGAAAGAAAAAGACTAACCCACGCCTATAAACGATATCTTAGACTGCAGTCTTTAAAAAACCGGCACAAAACTTGCTGCAGAATTACAGGCCACAACTGGAACGCCAGTCCATGCTTCTACTATTTGTAGATCTCTTAAGAAGAGTGGGTTGAAAAGCTCTGTGGCTGTTAAAAAGCCTCTGTTACCGCGTGGAAATAAGCAGAAGAGGCTCAGGTATGCCAAAGACCATCGACAATGGACAGTGGAAACATGGAAACGGGTTTTCTTCACTGACGAATCCAGATTCGAATTATTTAGAAATAAACGAAGACTATTTGTTCGTCGAAGACCTGGAGAGGCTTATACTGAGCAATGCATTAAGTCTACCGTGAAGTACGGTGGCGGTGCACTGAACGTGTGGGGCTGCATTTCTGCCAATGGCGTTGGAGAATTGGTCAAAATTGAAGGCAAATTCATCGCGGTAGCCTAATAACAACAATAATAATAATAATAATAACGATTTATTGTCCAACGGCAAAACCTTTTATAGGACAAACTAAAGTACATACATACATACATACCTACTACTACTAAAGTACATACATATAAAAGTAAGTGAATTCTGTTCCAAAAAAAAAATATAAAAATATTATAGAATAAAAATAATATAGAAAAGAAAAACAAAGAACTACGATTGTATATCCACAGAATCAAAAAATATATCATTAAACAACAAGTCAGTATTACGACACATAAGGGTGACTTTAATAATAAATTTGTGCGAGGACAGGGTAATGAGAAGGTAAACGAGGAGCGAGAGGATAAACGTGGTACAAGGAAATCAATAGAGGAAAGTAAATCTGGAGAATCAATACCACCACAAACAGTCATCCAAACGAATCTTGCTCCAGGCACCCTCCGACGATGTTCCAACGATTGTACGTTATGCCTCTCCAACATAGATTCATAGTCAATACCTCTTGCAGGATAAAAGACAGGTACTTTAGGAAACGGCGTTGGACTTTTTCAATGCTCAGTTGGAGGTGGATATAATGTGGCGACCAAACCATAGATGCGTATTCTAATTTACTTACAACAAAGCTGAAGTATAGGTTTAAGAAGGCACACATCATTAAAAAATTTGCACGAGCATAGGACAAAACCTAAAGTCCTTGAAGCAGCGTCCGCAAAACTCAACCGGGAATCAAATAAAACTCCTAGATCTCTAACCGTGTCAACCTTCTTAAGATAGTATCACGTTTTGTGTACGATGAGTTGACTTAATTAATTTTCCTCGTAAAGGTAACAAATATACACTTACTAACATTTAACCTTAATTTATTGAAGAAGCACCAGCTGGAAATTAAATTTAAATTATGTTGAAGATGAGCCACATCATCTAGGGTTCTAATGGGAGCGTAAATTTTTACGTCGTCTGCATAAGCTAATACTGGACAGGAGAGAAACATCAATAAATCATTCACGAACAACACAAACAAAAGCGGTCCCAGATGCGACCCCTGTGGTACTCCGGAAGTGCGAGTGAAATCAAATGATTTGTAACCGTTACAACGGTTACAAATCATTTGCAAAACGCAGTGAATTCTGTTAGTTAAGTAAGAATTTAAAGTTGCAGGAATGAAGAACTTAATCCAAAAATGATAGTTTGTCAAGCAAAATTCCATGATCAATTACATCGAAAGCGCTGGTAAGGTCGGTGTAGATAACATCCGATAAATATTAAATGTTTTTAAGCAAAACAAGTAGTGTTTTTCTTTTATTTTGAAGGTGGATGATATGAAGAATATGAGTTTTCACTAGGGTGTGTTTAAAATGCAGATAATGTTATCATATCGTAATAGTTGAGTTATATTACTATTACAATTATCGTTGCAGGCGTTAATATTTAGGTTCAATGATAAACAATTAGAGTAGGATTTAAAAGCTTCGCGAAAGTATGCAGTACCAATTTTTCTCACCACATAAAATAAAAAACTAAATTTTTCTCCGATTTATATTCCTTAAGATTAAAGTGTGTCAACGCATGTGTCTATCACCACTCGCGACCAATAAAACCTTAATCATACACATTTACTAACGACAAATTGTTATAAATCGTTTTTTGATAGTTTTAACACAACGGTGCGGCAATTTCCTTACTGCTTGCGAGTTGTTATAACTAACCAGAAGCAGATGGTAATCTCTATCGTAATAAAAGCTAAATCGTTATGACGATACAGAATCACGACAATTTGTATGCTAATTTATTGCAAAGAATTGGTCCGCCATATGTTTGCTAACTGTTAATACATCAATTTTGCTATAATTAATATGACGATGTCACGAACTATTTCAGCATTTCCTGTGGCGTGTGTTGGTGTATTTATATTAGAAATTCTATAAATCTTTGTTTTATAGCATGGTTGTGGAGGAAGATGTATCACATTTACATATATATAGGTACTTCGGAATGATGAACATTGATTTTAAGGTATTGTGGTCCAATTGTATTGTCGTGGTCACAAATATTTGCCGGATTTTTCTTTAAAGTGCTTTAATATTATTTTACTTTAAGGGGTTACCATAAGTAAGGGATATATTTTAAATTATTATATCTTTTTAACAAATTAAAATATAATTGCTTAAGGAATGGGATTTAGTGTGCGCAAGTTACAGTAATTGCTCAGTATGACCTCCATTATGTTGTCGCAAGATTACCAACCTTTGTTCCAAATTGTATACAGCATTCCATAACATTTCTGGTTGAATTGCACCAATTGTTCCCGTAATATTGTCTTTGAATTCTTGTAACGTCGTTGTTGGCCGTCTTCTAAACACTAAACTTTCTAAATACGCATACAGCCACTAATCCGCCGCGGGTAAGATCAGGTAATCGCGGTGGCCAAGAACTTGCAAAATGCCTGCTTAAAGGCCACTTTACACCATGCTAGATTCATACTTTTTCAATACTATTTTCTAGAAACTAGAGAAAATAGTCAGAAAAAGTATCATGTAAAGGTGACTTTACACCAAACTATAGTAGATGCTATACTATTTTAAAAACTAGATCCTGTCCTATTTTTGTTTCTAAATTGATACTAGAACATGCGCAGAAGTACTTTTGGCAGATTGGCCAACATCGGAAAATTAATACAAGTTCAGTATATCATTGGAAACGAAGGTAGGTTGTGTTGGTCAAGTTGGTAGAACTTAAAAGTGGTTTAGTAGCGCCATCACGTATTGATTTGTTGTACTCCCATCTAAAAAAGTATTTAAAAAAATCTAGAATAGAATTTAGTATATACAAAGTATGAATCTATGTAGCTTGGTGTAATGTGGCCTTAGCATACGATTTTGAAAAACGTTGGTTAACAACAATAAAACCGCACCAAACAGTGACCTTCTTGTCAAGAAGACTTTCTAAAACGATTTCTTGCGGATTTTCTGCAGATGAGATTTTGCAATTCTGAGTATTGTCTCCACCATTCATAGTAAAATGTGTTTCTTCTGTCCACAAAATATGGGTTAACCATTTTCGTTCAATTTTTATTTGAGCCATTACTCGTAAAGAAAAATCGTACCTAATAGCCAAATCTGCCTCCTTTAATTCAAACAGCATTTTTAGTTTATATGGATACATTTTTAGAATTGTGCGTACCATTTTCCAAACCGTGGTATATGGCACTTGCAATCGCTTGGATTACGCATTTGCACTGCTGACTGCTAATGGATTACCGCTGTCTATGTCTGACAACTTGTTACAGGGTGCTGTACACTACATTTTGAATGTGGCTGTAATTGTCGTTATATTTTGTTTTGTGCATCGTGTGTATGAAAGTGATCATGTGTGACTGGTACCATTATTTGGACAATATTTTTACAAAACTGGACGCCGTCAAATAAATACAGTGTGACTATACGGATATTATTGTACATGGTAACATAACGTCAAATATTAAGTGATAGTTCGTACATGTATTCATCACTGTATACATAGATAATCTTCAAAAATATCGACTAAAGGATAGGTTCTTTCCCACAACGCTTAGAACCAGTTCAGAATTAGCCAGCGCATGCGAAAATGAAATGCTTATTCCAACAAGTAAAGAACTGGAATCGGGATAGAAAAATTACTATTCCTACAGATTACGAACTAGTACCAGAACGAATTCAAAAACGGTGAAACCAGTACCTGATTCAAGGTAAGAACTACTGGAATCGACATGCGTACAACGCATGTTGTAGGTATTTGTACCGTCAGATTTCAAGTTTTGTTTTTTAAATAAATACTAAAATGCGCGATTTTGAAGAGGATAACATTTACTTTGACTCAGATACAAGCGAAGAGGACGCATTAGAATTATTAATAGGGAAAAGTCGTGTATAAAATAAAAATTCTTTAAATAGTGTACATTCACAATAAGCATTCAAAATAATATTTATACCTGCCATGTTGATACCTTATTTTTTAAGTTAAGCTATCTGTCAATATTTGTAACAGCTGAGTATAAATTCTAATTTATGCTCCAACGAACGCTTATTTCTAGTTCTAATGGTATTGTTGGAAAGAACCTGATGATTGACCCCCCATATGTAGATATGAAGAGATGGTGCACTTGGCTAAGCATCTATCGGAAATTGAAGATCTGAGTGGAGAGGATGAAAATCCACCCTTCAATGAAAGTTCTAGACCAGAGTCTTTGCGAATCTTGAAATCTTTGTCGCGATTTTGAAGAAGGAAATGAACAAGTCAAGGAATCTGAAGAAGTTATGGAAACTGAACAAATCGAGGAAGATGTACCTGCTGAAGAAGTGCGTATACTGAACCTCTGCCTGGCCCAAACACCTCACATTCAGCTTTAACGCGCAAAAAAGACGTAATGAGGGAGTTCATGATGCATAATGAACTAACCCTCAAAGAAAAGATTGGTTGGAGGAAGACGGTTCAATTTCTAATTCCAAACATGAAGTGGTTTGCGAAAACAGATGAAGATATACTTGAGCTAGAAAGTCCAATGTTTCTTTTCTCAATACTTTAGTGACGAATTGTTTCAACCACTGGCCAGTCCACGACAATAAAAAATTTGCAGTTAGATGCAAAAATCTGGGTTGTACAAAGCAATAATGAGTGTTTTGTGTAAATTCCATTAATGTCTTTATAAAAATTCTGATTGTTTTAAATAATTTCATAATGCTTAAAATTGAAATAAATCAGACTTTCTAGTACCAGGTTTAGAGTTTTTCTCTGAACCAAAATAAATAGTTAGGTACCGAAAGGGATACCTTAATTTGTTATGCAGTTATAATAAAATATATTTCTTACTTTATAACAACCTTGTATAATTAATACTTTTGGGTTTATTATTATGCTAATCATTCTTCTCCTCAATATTTTTGGTCACTTATTTGTGAAAGGTATATTTGAATAATTATTTGTATAGATTTTTAGATATAGTAGGCGTCCTAAATTATGACCAACCTACACATGTATTATCTGCTTATACCATGTGGACGTTTATGAGATTTTTCTAAATTTTGATACTTTGTTTTTTTATATAGAAATGATCATTGAACTTATGTTTTTTTGTGTCAGAAGTCTTTAACCTTACTTAATTTATATATTAGGCGATTAAGTAATCGCAAATATATAATATAACTTTTTCTATTTTGCGTTGGTAATGATGTCATTACATAAACCAAATCAGTGCTGAAAACAGATTCGTTTGAATAGTTATTGTTGAAATGTTTTTATCTTGGCATTATTGAATACAATTATAATCCTGGGAAATACTGGTAACAATCTTATGATCAGAAACTGGTGTCGTTTGATCTTTTTGTCGCACCCTTTCATCTCTGATTGATCTATAACAGTTGTGGAGTTATTTTTCCACTGATTAAGCGGTGCAATTGCATGTGCTGCATGTACTTCAACTTGATACATTGCTATAAATAGCTGCGATTCTTTTTAGTGCGTACGTTTATAACTCTTATCCTATTTGCATCATAGCTCCGTAATTTCTATGATTTCTTAAACATATGTTCGATTATGCGCATCATTTCTGAAAAGTTTTTCTCCGCGAATAGATATGGCATAGAAGCAACTTATGCAATTTTCAAACTTGTGTAACACAAAATGTTCATTCTTTCGAGTAGTTGCGCACTTATGCAATTTCTATCTAAAGAAATCTTAGACATTGAATCATTTAGAAACTGAATACCTTGAATTAAAATTTTTAATAGGAATGTCTATCTTCTTCCGTTGTGGAAGGTTTATCAAACAGATTAATAATTGGCTGGTTGCCAATGTCAGATTCCACATGACCACTGTGACATTCCATGACGTAGTAACACAGTTTGATTGCAAAAAAGTGAAAAGTTGTTTCTTTAGAATACCCCTTCAGAGCAAGATATATTTATATTTAGGTATGCAACATGTCACGCTGTTTGAGCTGCTGTGTTAAGTCGGAAAATCTTGACAAAAATTGACGTCTGATGAGTCCAAACACATTAAAACATTACCTGAAACCTGGTAGTGGAAATATCAGTTGCTGTAGCTGCTCCAACCACCAAAGAATACGTAACTGAGTTGACATTATTGACAATGACGAAAAGCTATCCTTAAGTTTTTGAAATAGAACAATTTAATTCTACAGGGCGTGTCAGACCAAATTTTCCAGCTTTGCTGATTGTCAACAATATTAACTAATTTATTATTAGTTCAAATATGAATGTTGATAAGCAAAACGTATGGAAACATATGGATCTGCAGTATTTTCTTTAATCGGTATAAACCACCTTTGTATAATTCAGCTTTGCAATTTTAAATGTTTTCGCTGATTTGCTTTTTTAACATTTATTGCATGATAGCAAAAATAAAACAAAATAAAGAGAATATCTTGTTTTGAGAAATGTTAAAATGTCTATTGTGAACATACACTCTTACTTAGGGTTTGGTTAGGGATTGGGTACCATGTGAGAATCGGAACTCTATGTACAATTCAATTCTTTCTCCAGAAAGTGTTTTGTATACAGTTGGGTCTTTGAAGCGGTCACATTATGTGTTGACACTTGCTCATAATCCATTTCATGTAGTCAATGTAGATTACGTGGATGCCATTAATCAGCATTAGATATCTCTACCAGGCCATTACTTTTGACGGTTGCTTTTAATCCTTAGAATTTTGTGTTGGAAATCACTCTTGGTCTTTACAAACCAGTTCAAAAATAAGACAATTCTGGAAATCAGTAGTTCCTAGTTCTTAATGATGATGAATACTATATTATGTGGGATTGCCCTTCATGACCAATTCTTTTTGTAAAGGTATGAGGATTACAGAAAAATTTACAGGTTATACGTTAGGCCCACCACTGCTGTATTATTTTTGATTGCATTATGACCATAATAATAAGAATGATGAGTACTGATTTTTTATAGATGGTAACTCGCAATTGCTACTACTGTGTTCCATGGCTTTTGTGAATTATGTTCTTCACACAGTATTTCTTCTAACATACTAGGTTTATACAGTCTTTATTCTCCCTAACATAAAACTATATTATTTTTCAACATAGTCACCTCTAGGTGAAGACACTTATTCCAAGTTACATCTTTTTGAAAAAACTCGGAATCTTCATAAGAGAAGAATTCTTCCACTGCTATCATAGCCTCGTTATCGCTATTAAATTTGGTCCCCCGAAGACTTTCGTTTAGTTTTAGAAATAAATAAAAATCACTAGGAACTAGGTCAGGTGAGTATGGTGGATGGTCAGTCAGCTCGAAACCTTTATTGTTAATCACACTTAACGAAATAAAACTCTTATGCACTGAAGCATTATGCTGATGAATCAGTCTAACGTATCTAATACTGGTCCGTAATGCTATGTCCTCGTTCTAGGTAACCCATTAATAAAATTCACTTGAAATATCAGAAAATGGTGGGACCAAATGAACGTCAACATATTATCAACAGATTCACATTTCGACTACACAGGAAGCTGCTTTAATTTTAAAATATAAATAATTTTTGACATTCAAATTTGATAGTTAAATGTCAAACTTAACTAACTATTTTGTCCAACTGATCTAAGAAGAAATTTTTGCAAGGCAAAACATATATTTTATGCCTGCTAATATGGCGATCTCTTAGCAAATTCATTTTCATCAGATGGTGCTGTTAACTACATCGTTTGCAAGCAGCCTGTCAACAGCTGCATTATATTATTAATGATGTGCTCTGCGTAGCCAAATCTATCTAAATTTGATATTAATATATCACATCAATCCAAGTATATCAATATTTGTTGTTTAAATGTCAAATATGACACAATTGGCGTTTAAATGTCAAATATGACACAATTGGCGCTTAAATGTCAAAACATTTTTTATTTGACATTTAAATGTCAAATCTCTCATATTAATTTAATAAACGACAATGAAACTCTATATATTATCCACTATATTTTAGATAATTAATAATTTTGTGCAGATTCACATTTTAAATACACAGAAAGCTGTATTAGATTTTAAATTTGTCTGTACGTGAGTCGATTTCTGAACGCACCCTTAAACTTACATAAGATATATATTTAATATTTAAATGTTAAATTTTGCCATTTGAATGTCAAAACACCTAAATCCGCAAGAATTTTCATATTGGACATTTAAGTATCAAAAGTATTCGCATTTGTCGTCTAAAATATCAAATTTATCTGTGAAAAAATTGTGACATGAAAGATTAGGAAACTACGTCGTATCTAGAAATTGAAGGTTAGGAAGCCGCTCATAGCACCAGTTCGTGCTATGGCTATGGTCAATCTAACTCTTGCTAAGGCCGAACGAGGTGTTCTTGAGCCTTTTATTCGTCCAGGACTCCCTTCAAGGACTGGATGTATAGGTTCCTGGGTCTTCGTTGCTTCAAGGCAGGGTGGTGATATATGGTGATGGTCTTGCCATTTGTAGGTAAATTATGTTGCGGCGTCTTCGGCCAGTGCCATAGCTCTCCTGACGTGGATTAAGGGAGGTGCTCTATCCGGATCCAGTGCTGCTAGTCTGCTAATCAGTGGATTTTCAGATCTATCTATCCTTTCCTTCTCGGCCAATCCAAGCACGACTCACTTGATGGAAGGAACCCCCACGTCGTCACGAATCTGTTGATTGCGAACAAAGCATGGGGCCGCCGTAATCATTCGCAGCATTCTATTCTGAAGTACTTCCAGTCTCTTGAAGTTTGTCCTAGCCAAGCTGGAGATCGGCAGTGCTCCGTATGTAATTATCGTCTTCAAGAAAGTTAAATACAAGAGGATTTTGACCTTCATTGAAAGTACACTCTTCGCACACAACAATGGAAGCAGGAAACTTCTGGCGCCGTAGAATTTTTAACTGGATCTGCTCACGTGGGCCGGCAAAGTTAGTCGTGAGTCTAGTCTAACCCCCAAATATAATACCGAGGGACTTCAGGTGAGCCGAAATCCATCCACGATGATATTATCTGGCGGCGGTCTAAACCTCTTCGTGAACCGAAAGCGACGGTTGGACCATAAACTTGCATGGTAGTATAGTCACTTCTTGTTTTGGATTTGCGATCGAAGTGGTGAACCCAGGCTACGCTGCATCAACGGTAACAAAACGGTCCAGAAATTTTACCTTGCGAACTCCCAAATACTCATTGACTATTGTTCCAATTGCACAGTTTGAAAAGCGTGCCTCTCTGCTAAACGTCTAATAGTTGACAGACGATCACAGACACGACTAATATTTTCCTGAATACACACAGATTGGGGGCGACTATTAGCTTTTGCATATTCGCAAGTTTTTCTTCCACATTGAAATTCTAGAGACCAGTTCTTCACCACCTGATATGAAGGTGCATCATCGCCAAGTACACTAACCATATCTCCATAATTTTGCAGCACAAAACAGTTTTGGCGATTATATTAGGTTAATAACGTGCGAAGGTGAATATAAATAGATTCCTAACAAAAATATTTCCAATTTAAAGATTCCTCACATAAGCAAAGATGTTATGTTAATATTATTCAAGCATTTGGGATATAATATTATGGAAATATATCCCGGTTTTTATTATGCTTATTATTTACATTACCTTACCACTTTTATAAATATTTTACGACTACTGTAACTCCCCTATATTTTTGTGCAAATATTACGCTATGGTAGACTAAATTTCGCAAAAACATCAACCTCGAAATAAAAATAAATAAAAGTGTATTTTTACAGTTTTATATCCCTATTTATAAACAGACCTACCGCGATGTGACTTGAAATTTATGTATGTAAATATGGTAAACATATACACTCATATAATACAACATTAAAAGAAACAATAAGTGTTAGTGGATATATATTTCTTATTACTCAAAACAACACATTACAAAATCGGCGATGGAGCTGTCGTTGACATTCGCATAGTACAGGAGACGTTTTAGGATCCATAAAAAAGGATGCCTAACCACAACTCATCCACGCTCAAACGTGTTATAGAAATAGATTAATTAAAATAGTTCTAATTCGATTTTATATATGTGGACGTGGTTTTAGCAGACACCATATGTTGACCTACAAAAGGAATTTGTTTGAAGTTGTCGCATAAACGTGATTTATATGTGGATGTCGTCTGTAATTTCTAATGCCACAATACGAATAAGATATTTCTTTGAAAAGATAACTATATATTTTAATAGTTACAAAATGAGTGTTCCGCTGCACAAATTTATTGGGATTTCTCGAGAATCACATGTTGCGCTTTCAAACAAGTGAATACTAAGGCTATCGATTTCGTATATTATGGAATTGCCAGTTTAGTATGGTTCCTTGATGTTAGTGATTAGTTTCAATGTGTGGTTAGCTCTACTGAAGCGTGAATATTTATTGGAAGCTACTTGCATTTGTGTATGTAGAAATTAACTTCAATGTGCATGTTGGTCTATTACTTCCGGTTAAGATTACCCATTCAAGATTAACTACTACCTATTTCAATTGTGCTCTAATTAAGAACAGACCAGTTTCCTCTTACCACAAAATTGCGCTCTAGTACAGGACACAGGTAGATATAATTTTAAGGTGAGGTACAGTTATCCATTTATAAAGGCCACTTTACACCATGCTAGATTCATACTTCTTCTGTACTATTTTCTAGAAATTAGAAAAAAGTATCATGTAAAGGCCACTTCACACCAAACTATACTAGATGCTATACTATTTTAAAAACTAGATCCTGTCCTATTTTTGTTTCTATTGATTCTATTGATACTAGAATATGCGCAGAAGTACTTTTGGCAGATTCGCCAACATCGGAAAATAAAGGCAAGTTTAGTATATTATACGAAACGAAGGTAGGTTATGTTAGTCAAGTTGGTAGTACTTAAAAGCAAAAGCTGTTTAGTAGCGCCATCACGTATTGCTTTGTTGTACTCTCCCCCTAAAAAAGTAGTTAGAAAATCCTAGAATAGAATCTAGTATAGAAAAACTATGAATCTAGCATGGCGTAAAGTGGCCTTAAGAATTGATAAAAGTGTTACAACATATTTATATTACTATCCCTACTATTACTATAACTCTGTTATTATTGAAGCTACAATATCGGTTAAATTAGAAAACTAGTAGGATTTATTAATATACTGGGTTCACACTAACAGATGAGGCACGTCAGCAATACACGTCATAATGGCGGTACGCATTATTGCCAAATCTTTTCTGTACTTAATAGATTATGTGATATGATAGGTTATGTATATCATGATAGTTTGACATGTAATTGGCATAAAAGGTTAAGTTGCTCATACTCACGAAATAACGGTTATTGAAGATTAGATAAACTTAAGACTAAAATTATAGGTTTATGTGGTTCTAAATATGGCAAATTAAGACATATCGACTGAAAATGGGTATGTTATTACTGATGATTAAATCTTCGAAATGAACTAAAAGTACGTTTATTTTAATGGCATCATAATTAGTGTTGTTTGCCGTCAACCAGGTTGTTATTTCCAGTTTTGTTGCGGATGATGTTGGGGGCTTATTCTTAATTATACTACGATAACTTGCATTGTCCATTATGATCATAGAAGGATTTTCTAAATTCCGCAGTAGTTGGTTTTTACACCAAACCAATATCACCATGATAATCTGAATTTTTACTGTTTGATGTGAAGATTAATTCAGCTCCAGGAATAAAACCATCTTCGTTTCCAGCATGTAATATTATATATCTATTATAATAGAATACAATAAAATTTTAGCAAAAAAATTTAACGTAACTGGTTGCTGCTTTTCCGTTTTCTTTTTCGGACTAGGAGGAATAATCCCTTGTTTCGTCATCGAAGAAATCTTATTAATCGTAGAGATGTGAATGTTTAAAGCATCCGCTACTCTCTATAAAATATGCAAGATTTATTACACAAACAAAATATTACCTCATAATATTACTTCTCGTACTGCATTTAAAGGTATCGCGTTGTTATCGCGTTCTCTCTCGAAATACGAGATTAAAGACGCAACGAGCTCCTTTGATTGCCTGCTTAGTGGCTTGGGCATGTTTATTAGTTCTTAAAAGAACAGGTGTTTTACTGAAATGCGAATAATACGACGGAACTGATCAAAAATGACACGAAAAATATAGAACGCACGGTGCACAAATGACAGATGACTGACAGCAGCAAATATTCGAGATGGCAACATCGTTCAGGATAGGCACTTTTGCATAGAAAAAAATTTCTATATCTACAATAGTAAGAACATTTATTTTTGGATATTTCGTTTTGTATAGGTAGCTAGTTCTGATTTTACTGGTTATGACGTGTCTCTGTTATCGTGAATCGAGTATATCAATAAAATTAAGTTGGCTATGACAAAAATATTAATTCTATGACAGTTCATACAAAAAATTAATGTCAACTGAAATTACAGGGGAACATTTAATCACTTAGAACAGTGTGATCTGTTCAAAGTATATATCGTGTTTCGTCCAGGCCTGTAGCCAGATCGATGCTGTCAAACATTGTATCAGTAATTCAGAAAAAAATGGTTTTTTTCTAACGGTATGTAGATTTCATTTGATGTAGTATACATATAAGTATTTCTTTGTTTATAATCGTGGAAAAAAATAAAAGGCTATTATTATTACTATTATTATTATTATTATGCTTTCAAAAAACTAGAACACGAATAAAGCACATAATTAGTGAGACTATGGAAACTAACATTTTGCTTTGCTTTGAAACGCATTCCAATAATCCTGTAAGAGATATTGCTCGGGAATTAAATGTAAACATTAATTGTGTGTACAAAGTATATCTTAATTATTCAGTGCAGAATATACCTTTCGTTATGTTTGATTGCGAATCAAATATTTCAAATTTCGGATTTTTTTTTTGGGGAGAGGAGAAAATTATCAAAAGACATCTGCACTGTGGCTTACAGATAGTGCCGGATTTTTACCGGCTCAAAGTCCTTCTTAGACCACACAGTATGTTGCCCAAGACTGTGGTGGCGTTACTTCAGGCAGCCGGTCGTTAGATGTTGGTAAGGGGGTTACTCCAGGTTCTCACTGTTGGTCGCTCTTTGATCCTCACATAGTTCGTTTCTGTTGCAGTCAATATACTCCTAGCTAGGCGATCAATATTTTCCGGTGTTGGCTTTCGCATTCATCTGAGGCATATGAAGAAAGTATGCTCTGCTGTTGCCTCCGCAGTAAGGATACAGTTCGTCTCCCTAATTCTGAAGCAGTGAAGGTACGCGTTGAAGCATCCATGTCCAGACAAGATTTTCGCTAGGTGGTAGTGTGTGTCGCCGTGGCTTCCACAATACCAAGATGTTAGGCCGGGTGTTAGCTTCTTGGTTTGCTAGGTGACTCAGTCTTGCTCTTACCAAAGTCCTTCGAGGGTCTCCTTCTTAACCGACTTTTTCTTGCAGAACGTTGACCTGATCTCTGTCTACCAGGGTGAGGTCCTTGCTAATATGAGAAGGGCTTTGGTGGAGACAATTCTATATGCTCTAGCGATCATTACAGCGGATTTTCTTTGAATAATCAGAAATTTCTTCCTATGAGTGTCTTTCCCCTTGGCGTTCAACCATATTGGCGCAGTATATATCATACCATGTTCCCTGGGGCCGTACATTCTTGACATAAGTTGACGCGTGAGTCTTCCGGACATGACTTGTTATTGGTACGGCTTCTCGCTCCACAAATACAGTTTAGTTTAACGGTTTGGTGTAGTTTCATTGTCTCGACGATTGTCGGACGTTTCTTTTATAATGCTTCATTAACCGGACAAAGATATTTCCACTGTATGACGGAACATTTTGAAATATTTTTGAATAAGCTTTCAACAAGATGGAGCACCAGCGGAAGATTATCGTTAAATACAGAGCGAAATGTTTCAAAGTAGGTGGATAGGTACGAATGTACAAATTCAGTGGCCATTCCGATCACCTGATATAAATACCTCTTATTTTTGGGGATATTTGACATTACATTTATAAAGAAGAATGTGAAAACGATCTGGAGCTGCAAAATAAAATTAGAACGAATATGTGGACGTAAGAACAATTTCAAAATTTACTCACAATGTGCATTTGTGTGCATAAATTATGGGCACTCGCATATTATGCAAATACTAGTTTATTATAGATTTATACGGAGGAAATGCGGAAATCGTTATAATAAAATATCTGCACATAATTTCTATACGCTAGGACATTGAAAATATCGGGATTGGTGTCACCTCTTGTAAGGATTAGAAGTAATTTGCATTTAATGACCAGATGCGGCTTTTTTTTGAGAAAGACATGCGACTTGAAGCTACACTTGTAGCTCATTATAGAGCGATATGGTTAATATACCATTACTTATTAAAGAAAATAGTTGTATTGTAGGATTTATAAAAGTGTTTCTCAGTAAATTAGTTTGTATATTTCTGAAATTTTAATTTCTATTTGGCGAAATTAATACTCAGAGAGAAGCAAAAAGAACTAGACCTAGCTTTTGAAGTAAACGGGAAAAAAGTTATCTACAAATTTCCACCAAAAGGGTGGTTGACAGAGTGACGTCTTTAATCTGGTAAAAAAAAACAACAAAAACGGGAAGTATGAGGAATAAATTGAAATCAGGACGACCAAAAACGGTAACAAAATGGGCAGAGAAGGTTCTATGTTTAACACCCTTAAGATATAGGCCAGGAGGATCGACCCAGCTTGCGCAGAAAGCAGCTGCCACAGCAGCACATCCCTCTTCAGTACAACGTCATCTAATAAAACAAGGTTTATGTGGATGAATTGTTAGTGGAAAACTATTTCTCTGGCATGGAAATGGACAGACAAGATTAATCAAAATATGTCAGAAATCATCTGTGCTGGACCGTTGAAAATTGGAATTGCCTGCTGTGGATCTACTACCAGTAGGAGATGCCAGTATCTGTAGAGATACATCGACGAAGATTACAATCGAGCCTACATGTAAGCACGGTGGAGGCTCACTTCAATTTAAAGCTGTATAACAGCTGCTGGGGAAGGTTCACTGATTAGAATTGACGATTGTCTCACTGCTGTGGGTATTTTACAAGAATACGCAATACTTGCTGGCCGTCGGCATATAGATGACACCTCTAGGTGTAGTTTTTTAACTATACAGAGTGCGTATAAAGTATTGCACCAAATGGGTTTCTGCAGCAACAGTTTGACATTTGGATTTGAGATTTGGTAAGATTAAATCATAGATAAGTACCCACGTATTGATGTGTGTAGCTTATTTGTTCCAAAATAACAAATAAAATAAAAAATAAAACAAATACAAATAGTGAAGCAACTGGTGTCAAGCAATATATGAAATACTTGAAACTCGAGTTACTTACTTAAAGAATATTACAACAGGTGCTCAAATTGTTGTCTATCTACTTCTTGGCAGTATCTAAGTTTATCAACAAAAGCTCCCAGTGCATTCTGTAGGTGTGTTGGAAAAATGTTTGTGAGCGCAAATTTATTGGATTTGGCATAATCTGTTTGATTGGTAGAATTTGGTTATGTAGTAGTTCTAAGTACCTGACGTTAGTTTAGGGTTTCACATGCGTATTATTAGAGTGCCAGTATCTGCAGTTTTGTCTGTTTACAAAACCATTTAACATAAACAATGTTTCTCACAAAAATCTTCTTCTAGGAGTTCATGAAGTAGATGTAGTTTGTACGGATGGTGTTTGGCTTGCTTTAATATTTCTCTAATTGATCCTGCAGACAGATCATGAGCTGCTGCAAGTTGCCTGATCGAGGTTTGTGATGTTTTACTAACATCCAGCAAAACTTGTAATGAAACATTCATAATCAGTTGTAGCTGTTTTTGGTCTTCTAAGAGAAAGACCATTTTTACAGTTTTTAGTTCGTTAAATCGTTGAATAGAACGCGGTACTGCAGATCTGCTGATTGGAGCTCTGTTTGGATCACTCTCGTTAAATACATGACAAGCTTCAGAATGGGCCCTTCTACGAACTCCGAATCAATGCGTGCAATCTCGGGCAAATTCATTTCTCTTATCACTCTTGACTTATAAAAGAAAGTATTACCAACGTATAAATCTTGACAGATTATATGAATACACTTGATTCCATAGAAACCAAATATGTACCTCGATTTTTGTATGTACGTGTGTATGTATTTGTTTGATTTTTTGATTTTATTTGCTATTTTTGAAATAAATAAGCTTACCGTATGGTGTTTCTAAATAAATTATCTGTAAAATGACGCTAAATTCAACATAAGTAGATTGTAATTAAAAAATTCAAGATTGCTATCTCAAACAAACACCAGTCTCTTAAAACAAGTGAAGCATTCGTCAAAACATGGATAATTATCTATGACTTAATCCCACCAAATCTTAAATTCAAATGCCAAACCGTTGCTACATAACGCCATTTGGTGCAATACTTTATACGAACCCTGTATAACTCGGAAATTTGAAGTTAAATTAGCATTACCGTATAACTGTAAATTGATTTTATGTTTTTAGCAATCGCGTTATACTTTTGGCGCTGTTCCAGTAATATCGTTTTACGACAAACCAATCATCAAAATATTGATATCGCATCGATTTTAGCGGAAAATTTAGTTCATACGAACTAAAATTTAAAATTGAAACGGATTTAAAATTCAGCATCAACTTTATGCGTATATTATGCATACAGGACAAATATAGTTTATTTAAATATCCGGTCGCTTTCGAGTTATTCCGTTATGGAGAAAAATTCAAAACACAATTTACTAGAACTACATAAAATACGTTAATGTCAACAATGAAGATATCTTGCAAGCATACGTTTAACATATGTATACATATATACTGCATATTCAACTCTTAAGTTCCTTAATTCTACAAGTCTAAAATCTGTATCAATTGACAGCTGACTTACTTAACGATTTGTTTCTTGAAAACATTCCAACCATAAACTTACTCTAGCTACTTCTAGTTGGAATGACTTGTATATTACTTTTATTTTTTATGCATGCCCACTTTCATGTTGTTTAATTAGTTGAAAAATAATCACAAGCTCTCCACTTATATTAACTCCAATTTGTTTTTGACAAATTAATTGGTGGTTGTTTAATAATTAAATTGAATACTAGATTGTAGTAGCAGATACGGCTCATTATTTGTAGCTATATTTATAACGCTGCTATACACGCAAGGTTAACGAAGTCGTAGTTAATTGCTTATCAAAGATATTGGTCTCGAATACCTTCAAAACACGTACAATATATCGCACTCATACTAACCAAAAAAGTGCTGTAACAATGGAAAGTCGTTTATCAAGATCTTTCACGGCTACTGAGATGATGGTTAGAAACATGCTGCTTTGCTTATTTATCCTCTTTTTTGATACAGTAAGACCTAATAGAACATGTCAAATATAATTTTAGAATAGGTAATTAAAGTTCAGAAATATTTTTTGTGAAAAATGGGCATAACCTTGAAACATACCAACTCAATCATCGGTCGTTACTATACCTAATCAGTTCATTGTACCAAAAAAAAAAAAAAAGTGAAGCAAACTTATTTTAGATTTACGAAACGTGACAAAGGTATGATTAATGACCACGATGGGTATTCTGCGCTATATTTATACGCAAAAATACGTAAGTATAGCAAGAGTAATGTATACTCTCCAAAATGAATATCTGGTTATTATTCGATGTCAGAGAAGTTCAAAACTAGATTTTTATGGTAAGATGGTGGAAATAATTGAGCTATTATAATTGACACATCTTAGAAATCTTGGAAAATCACGCAGTTTGGAAATACTGGTTGGTTGTAAGCAGTAAGATAGTGAGTAAAAGCCTCAGAGCCAACAGAGTTTGTCAAATTTCTAATTAAAATGATGCTTCAAAATTTCGAAAAGTTAACACGCCATGGTGAAATAATCATACATTGTAGGCAGCTGTTATCGTTGCTAAAACATACTCCCACATAAATATGCACTGGATCTCTTGGTGCCAAAGTAGAACACTAATTCACTATCACCCACAGGATACCAAACACTTGCTGTCGAAACGCGTTGGAAATTATCCAAGTGTTTAGTGTTCTATGGCTGATAGTGAATTAGTGTTATACTCCAACATGTTAAGCATATTATGAATACTAAATTGATATTCAAAAAATTCTCCCTCTGTTCTCTAATTTTTTAAATGAATATCTGCTATAGCTCTATAATTTTTTTAGCAAAAATTACTATAACCTACAAATCGCTCAAATCAAATTGCAAAAAATAAAGGTATACAGTTTTTCAAAAAATGTATTATTTGTCTTTTATAATAATAGTAATAATAATAATAATAATAGTGACTTTATTAAGCAGATCATAAATCATAATTATACATGGTATAGTGTGTCACCTAAACAATAAATCAATACCTGCCTAAATGGATCGAAATCATCTAAACGATGCTCTTCCTTCAGATCCATCAGTAATGAAGGAAAATTAATAAAAGACTTGCATTCATTACTTACCACAATTTCCTCAATAGACTAGCAAATCAAAAGACAAGAAAGAAAAAGAACAATATACACACCTCTAAAATTTTTAGTAAGTAACATTTTAGTAGAAGAAATCCTGTTCATAAATATGTTAAAAGTTTTTTATTTTTCATCAAGCCTTTTTGCCAAGAATTACAAACTAGTGTACAACTTATTTAAAAAAAAAAGGCAATAATAATAATAATTATATATAAATAAACTTCAGACGAACAACCTTCGACAAACATTAACAAAACTTTACCGTTGCGTTACATCGCCTTTAGCTTTGATAACGGCATGGATTCTCCTGGGTATTGTATTTACAAGTTCTTGGCAATTTTGTGCTGTGAATCCATGCCACATTTATCGAAGCCTGGTTTTCAATTCTCCCACTGATCTTGCAGGAGCTGTGCGCAAGGCCTTTTTTATTTGATGCCATAGAGTCTCTATGGGCGATAGGTTAGGGCTGCTTGAAACTCATTTAACAATGGAATATTATTGGCCTTAAACCATTTCAATGCAGTTTTTGACGTATGACATGCAGCCCCGTTCTGCTGGAATAGAAAATCATCCCCCGAATTCAAAGTTTCTTCCATCGCATTCCTTAAGAATGGTTAAATATTCATCGGTATTGACAATACCATATAACCGCCCGACACTATTTGCCGACATCGACCCCCACACTATAACGGGTGTCGGAAATTTTACTTTTCGTTTCAGACAATCTGGATGAAATGTCTCATGTCCTTCACAGAGGACTCGACTTCGACTGTCACCTATACAGACTTCAAATCGAGACTCATCACTCCAATGTATTTTGTTCCACTGTTTCAAGTCCCAATTACTACGGTCTCTCGTCCATTTCAATCTATTTTTCTTTTGTGTTGAGTTCAATAAAGGCTTTTCTTTGGCCCAGAGAAAAAGATATTTAACAAAACAAAATTAATATTTCAAAAGTGTTACCTTGTACGACCCAAATCCAAGTTTCCTAGCTTCTCTGTGACATGTGGATCTTGATACACGTTTTCCTACAGCATCACTCCATAGTACACTCAACTGGCCATAATTAGCACGCCTATTTTGTTTTATTATTCGTTTCAAAGCTCTTCTGTTGTTATCAGTGAGTTTGCTTTTCTTTGCATCACGGGGTTTTGGGGTGACTGAACAGTTTTTCTTGTAAAATTTGATTACATTTCTAACACTGTACCTTGACATATCCAACAATTTTCCAATTTCAGAATATGAATTCCCTTCATTCGATAGTTTTACAATTATTGACCTAATTTTTTCATCAATTGCTTTACCTCTTGCCATTGTTTATTTAATTACAATAACCACAGCGTATAATAAAATATTTACTGCCCATAATATAACCTAATGATGAATTAATGGAAGTTTTGAAATATCTTTCATAGCTACCTCGATTTTTACGAATTTTTGTGTTAAGAATACATGAACAAATCAGACACAAATGGTTAACTGGTGAATTTTGTTTTTATGTAATATATTTTA
>SMLS01074857.1:0-47552 GCA_004785975.1 Popillia japonica | reverse complement strand
AGGAAATGATAGCTGAACAGGAGGTGCAATGCCGTCAACGTTCACCGAAGTTCTCCTACTCCACTCAGCAATTCAGAAGGTACA
Source organism: Popillia japonica (assembly GCA_004785975.1). NCBI lineage: Eukaryota > Metazoa > Arthropoda > Insecta > Coleoptera > Scarabaeidae > Popillia > Popillia japonica. The sequence goes on along the minus strand of SMLS01074857.1, from coordinate 47,468 downwards.
AATACGATGTGCAATTTATGTGCATATCTAGTGAAACAATTAATAGGGAACGAAATAAATCAAGAATAGGAACGGAACTTGGGGCTAAGAAAATGCGTACCCAATCAAGTATTAAAACCCTAAAAAGGCGATTCTGTGCTACTCAGCATTTCAAAAGTAGATCCATCTGGTTCTCCAAATATGATTTGCATAGTTATGGATCAAAAAAATTAGGTTTATCAAGTAGCAGCAGGTGGATCATTCTTATCATTTGGTCGACCAAACCAAAATACCAGTAAAAATTTTGTGTTAGCTTATTCCCAAAAACGACATCTCTTCTTAACGGCTAAATCAGAAATGACATAAAAATGCTGTCATAGCATTTTAGGCTTTGGCGACACAGCTGAAATTCGTTGAAAGATTTGGTAATAGAGAATTCGACAAAAATTTGAAATATTTATCTTTATTACAATCATTTCTATACAATTTTTTTTAATATAACTTTATTGTTGACACACAAGATACATTCATTTCTTAATACATTCAAATATCACCCACAGATGTTTTTAGAACTGATAGACAAAGGCGGATTCAAAGTAATTCTATATACATAATATACATAATACACGCTTCTACATATTTCGTCAATGCTTTCGTCGATATCGTACCGAAACGAAAGAAAAAAAAATCAATTACGCCGAAGAAGAACTTCATCGGAATAAACATCTAATTTCCATGGCCATAAAAATGGTAGAGCCGTAGAAGAGATCCCTCCTGTTGTCCGGGGAGATCCACGTGCTCTTTCGGTACGATTCGCTGACAATCGTGCTTACTACAATGGCCGTTCTTCGAAACTCGACAATATTCTTTGATCGCAGCCAGCGCGCGGGACTTTGTAATCAGTTGATGGAGGGTTTTTTTACTGCTAACCGGCAATTATTACAGAAGCGACCCCCCCGTCGGTACGGCTATTACCTACCAGAATGGCCCGTACCGACGATATACGCAATGTCATGGTCGGCATCGGGAACGCAACACTAACAAGATAAAAATTCTTTGTAACGTATGACACCGGAGTGATTCTAATACAACCCAAATCGAAGATTATTAAAGCGTTTCTAATAGGCTTTTTACTATTGTCGGAAGATTTTTCGAAAAACTTTCAATCGCATGTATAGGTATATACGTTTTGTAATACAGGAAATTGAAGGAAAATTCTCAGTATCTAGATCTAGTACTAATATGTTCTTCACTGATACATTCTTTTTATTGTTGGACGATAAGTGTGTGGATACCGTTTAATTGACCCCATTCAAGTATGTATATAAAGCAAAAAGTCTTGAAAAGATGTATTTTCTTTAAATAATTTCTTTATCTCAATAGCTGCTTGTCTGACGCAAACTATATTCGTAGAAAACAACAAATTGAATATTGTTCCTATATTTTATACACAAAGCAAAGAATTTTATGGCTTAAAGAAAGATAATTAAATGCAGTCATTTAATATCCCAACAAGGGGTGATAAGTAAGCTAAGCCGTAGTTAAAAAACTTTAGACACCAACTCCAATTGATGGAACGTTTGTCTAAGGAAGCCGCCTCAAGTGGCATAACGGATACCTAGCTGTCAAGTGTATAGATAAACTTTATGCTTTTCAAGCGATTAGAATCTCTTAGGCTTAAAAACAGAAAATGCATATTTATTTATTTATTTCTTATGGTAAAAAGTAAGCAAAATAAAAACAAAATACAAAAATATCACAACATAGTCGCATTTTGGAGTTGACAAACCTTCAACAGTCAGCTGAAGGATCTTCAGAGTTAATCCACCATACTAACTTATTTTACCTTACTACAGAGTTTCTCTTCTGCTTCCTCATGCTGATCGCGAGACTGCTAGCAGTGTTCGATCGCCTACTTTTAAATAGACCCTTGGCTTTAACCAGAGTGCACAAAGAGGACGTGGTGTATTTCTTTGTAGTCAATAGTTTAGAGTTTGTCACAAATATGATATTCACAATAAGACACTTTTCGTCGTGCTAGAACCCGAAGCCAGTGGTTGTTTGTTAGCTCTAAAAGGACTTCTTAGTTCACAAAAACTTCCGGCCCAAATTAGCCAAATTCCTCGATGCAATTAGAGAGATTTCTGTGTTTGTACATCCTTCCAGAGGGGTAAACAAAATCATGGACAGAATGAAGAAATGGAATCTTAAATCTCTCCCAAAGTTAATATCTTCAATTGATAATCATCTAACTGGAATCCTGGAGGTAGTTAAATAGCTGAAGCGCATAATGACCAAAAACGTACTTGGAAGAATTATCAGCCGAAGGATCTTCAGAGTTCATCCACCATACTAACTGTCTCCTGGGATTGCCACTATATCTTATTTTATCTTACTACAGAGTTTCTCTTCTGCTTCCTCATTCTAATCGAGAGACTGTTAGCAGTGTTCGATCGCCTAGTTTTGAATAGACTCTTGGCTTTACCCAAGGTGCACAAAGAGGACGTGGTCTATTTTTCGCACCCCAGAATGCATATTAAGGTATCCATTATTATGAATTACGAAGGAAAGCAGATAAACTCCCACTGAAAATGTTGAAACTAACAAGGCTCTCAAAAATTTGTGTTTCTTTCTAGTCAATAGTTTAGAGTTTATCACAAATACGCTGTTCACAACAAGACACATTTTGTCGTGGTAGAACCCAAAGCCAATGGTTGTTGGTTAGCTCTAAAAGGACTTCCTTAGTTCACAAAAATTTCCGGCCCAAATTAGCCAAATTCTTCGATGCAATGAGAGAGATCTCTACCTACACCCCTACGGAGAGGTAAACAAAATCATGGACAGAATGGAGAAATGGAATCTTAAATCTCTCCCAAAGTAAATTGATAATCATCTGTCCTGGAATCCTGGAGGTAGTTAAATAAATTGAAGCGCATAATAGTTCAAAAACTTCCTTGGAAGAATCATATAAAATTTTTGGAAATCACGAAACATGTTTCGATAATAAGACTGACTTTGATAGATAAACTTACATAATCTGGATAACAGCTTGCATTAGGATTACCAAGTTCATCGAACTTCCCCAAAATAGAATCTTGATACATAAATGCAGAACACTCAAATTTGCAAGCAAAGACTCAAGTATCTGGGATGCTTGTAGTATAAGTAGATGGGCTCTTGAAGACCGCCATTTCTTATTCATTCATCAGTCTGAGTTCGTCATTTTTAGGGGATTCTGAACAAAAGCATAATCACGTATCCTAATAAAGACAAATTATAATTCAAAACCCCTTTGTTACTAGACTAGGTGGTCCTAATATAGCAGGTAGATTGATCTGAATAAAACAGGATTAGTACAAAGACGATTAATATCAAAAGCATACTTGAGGACTAAAAAATTTAAGAATTACGAGATAGACGGATATTGGATACTATCTTATATATGTGTTGACTCACATTTTGAATTAATTTCCTTAAATAGGAACAATAATTGATTAACTGCAAGTTCAACCAATATATCTGCTGTCATCAAATTACAAGATATAGGATATAGATGATATAGATATAATTTATTATTAATATTATAAATACATAATCGTAACTTTACATCAATTATTTCTCAATTCATATAATACAATTTACTGCAATTAATGTTGAATACCTAATAAGTATATACATACAATCCATGTAATAAATGTAATAAAATTATTTAAAATTAGATAGTGCGTGACAGTTATAGACATCTAGCGGTGGAAAGTCACACTTCTAAGTACCTAAATGCTTCCTCTAGGTGGCGCCACATACTAGAAAGCTAGATTATTCTATGTAGTCTATTATGTTCATCTCTCTATTTATATGTAGAATTCTACAATTCTAAAGAAAACTAAAATATTTATCCTTTTTATTTTTGTACCGAAATTAGAAGCTTTTTATCGATTTTTGAATGTGACGAATATTTTAGTAATTAGGTACTATTGATTTAGGAAATCTGAGAAACTTATTCGAATAAATGCATCCTATTTATTACACATACGTCTGTACTAGATGTACCAGATACAAATTTGTCGTAGATTTATCTAATACATATTTTTGAGCGTCATCCGTTTCATTTCATTTTCGTTCGTTGCGAACATGGCGAAATAAGAATATGGAAAAATAAAATTTAAATTACATTTTCGGAGCAACAAACAATATTGAAATTCTACTGTTCGGAGTTCCAATAAAATGCAAATGGTGTTCCATCAAGAAAAACGACGACGCGCGGATGTCTAAGAATATCAAAACTGCCGGCAGAAGAAACGACTATACTTATTTATGTTTTCATAAAAGACCGTGTTTCACTGAAATAGGGTAACATCTACACGGGTGAAGTGCCGTCCACCTTTTATCTGTTCAATAGTATAAATAGATAACTTGAAGATTATTCCGGTAAACTATTGCTAAGCGGATTACTTTAATTGTGAGGTGTTTAGTGTTTATAATCGTTTGAAATTAGTACGGGTAGGATTATTAACGTTTTGACATTAAACCTGCTGTGCTTTTACAACATGTATTGGATTGGAGGTTTAAGTTTGTAATAAACATCTTTAGTGCTCGTCAATCGGCTTATAATCGGGAAAGCCGATTGAAATTTAATTATCGACAAATTAAGTGATTTAGTGGGATTACGACGTTGGTTCGGTTTTGGTTTTTAAAATCACTGGATCTGCTGTTGGATCAAAATTAAAGCAAAGCAGTAAATCTATAACATTTTATTTTTAATTATAGAGAATACTCAGAATAATGATGCGGAATATAAAAATACTGTCAAATGTTATTTTGCAATTAGCGCCTAATTGCGGTGTAGTAAAGCCATTGTTGCCAGAGATTTTTTTTTATATACCTAAAGCATGTTTATATAGAAATTTACTCCAAGAAATCTCAAGTTTGTTCGAGCTCCATAACTCTGATATTAGGTACCAAAAATATAACGGCTAAAAATGGTAATTTTTTATTCTCCTCAGTTAAGTCACAAGCAAAGATGCATGTCTTGCCATGAAGATCATGCTGGTACCAGATAGCAATTTCTTGAATGAGGTCGCGTTTAGTGCAATCTCTTAAGGATCCGTATCAAAACCCCACAACGTGGGATAAATTCCACTCATACGAAAAGAAGATGTAAGGTTGCAATAGCTCTGGGAAGTCGACTAGAAGATAAGATTATCTAAAGTTTTGCAAAATCATGACTAAAGTGTTTTAATAATGGCCGCACTTTGTAATCAAATGGACATCTGAAAACCCATGTTGTAGGATGATATTATGAAGAGAATTGAAAATTGTCATAAAAGAAGTAAAAGTAAAGATTTTGTTACTTTTGCAGTTGAGGAGGATTAATAATGAATAGATATCTTGGTTGAATGAAAAGGTAATAAAAGATAATGCTCCATCGATTTTAGATTTTCGTTCAGAAACATTTTTAAGAAGCAACCACCCCGAATAACTCTCTTTATTGTTGTAGTGTATTTAGAACTATTTAGAAATGTTTTTTTTTAGCTTACTTATTAGATGCCATACAATCAGTAATGCTATGCCAATTGCGAATTCATACACCTAGCCAACATCGATTAGTAGACTCGAATTTGGTCTTTTGGGAAAAATTACAATTTTGTTGTAGTTTCAGCTATGGGTGCTTCATTAATTATAGGAAATATTTTAACTGGAGATACTACGTGGCAAAATAATGACCATTGACCAAAAATAGCTTTATTTAAAATCCCACCGTTTTCGAGATGAAGGTCTTCAAAGTTCCAGAAAAAAAATCGATTTTTCCATCTTTAAGCTAATCTACCTGAACCGCCTCTCAACCCCCCACTGCCCCTGCCCGGACCGCCGCAGCCCCCCACCGCCTGGAGGCCCGCCAACCCACGCTCCACCAACGATTTTTTGCTGGAACTTCGAAGACTTTTATCTCGAAAATGGTACTATTTTGAATACGGCTCTATTTGGCCAATGGTCATTATTTGACACGGGGTATCTAAGTTAAGGTATTTCCTATAATTAATAAAGCATCCTGTATATATTTATAAGAATGTAGACAACTGTTAGAAGCATACCTTTAAAAAATTTATTTTTATGAAACGTAAACAAAAATGCTTAGACCTACTCTGGTAGTGTCCCAAAAGTTTCTCAAGTGTTTGACTATTATATAAATGGGAAAAGATTAATAATCACACCAAGTTTTATGACAATTTTTGTCTGTACCGTGCGGGGCTCGCTTCCACGTATGCATAGGTATAGAAAAGAGTAAATTTGTAGATATTGATTATCTGCATACTAGAATCAATTGCATCAACCACCATAGCCATACATAATCAAAAAGTTACACTTTGGCGTACCGTTTCAATACGAAACGTGATTGGTCCTTACTTCTTTCAGGACCAGGAGGTTAATGCAATGGTAATAACGTTTGAATAACATTTTGGAGCACGCTCCGTGCGATCACATCGTCAATGGCGGCGGTTGGACAACTTCTTGGTAATTACAATCGAATTCCTCTAACCCAAAATTTCTTTTAACTCTAATATTTTCCCACTCCCATGCGTTACGTATAAAGTTTATATATATACAGTGCTTTGACAGTACGGTAATTTTTATTTACATATAGACAATTAAAATTTTAGGTTAGGTTTATATTGTAAATAATCACAACTAACTAACCAACATGCAGGAATAAAAATAAGGATGAAAACAATAAGGCAAACAGAGGCATATAAAAACTGTCAAATATCGACTTTGGTTAGACAGCTCAGGGATATTTACTGTTTTTTTTATTAACTCGAGTTTTACTAACTCGATTTTTTCTCTAACTAGAAATTTTGGACGTAGCATTTCTCTAAGTCGAAGTTGCCAAAAAGGCGACTCAATAACAAAGAATAAACGACTAAATACGGGGAAGTCCCTGAAATGTGTATAATGGGGTATTTGAGTGATGCATAGAAACCCAGTATACTGCATCCATTCGTTCGTTTTGGTAGAATTTATTCTTTTAATAAATTAATGTTTTCTCGATGGAAACTTAAAAGTTGAACTATGTATTAAACAAAAAATTGAAATATTAAAAAGGGTGGAAAGAACGCGTTAGATGTCTCTTAGCAACAAATATGGACGCCACTGAAAATTAAAGCCTCTAGTAATTGGAAGGAGTGCCAAGCCTAGATGTTTTAAAAGAAAGGCATGGATGATCTTTGGCATGAAAGATGGATTAGCGAACTAGACACGCCATCTTTACTGATAAATTTCCTACTCATCCAGCATTACAGCTATAATTAAAGGCCAATGAATCTCCAATTCTTTCCTGCAAATGCGACTAGTAAATTACAACTTTTAGGTCAATGTATCATAGAAAGTTTTGAGGAAGAATTCTAAAAAACTTCTTAAATGCTTTGGAGACTAATATCATTGCTGAATTGTGTGAAAGAGATTGCCATGACATGGAATATATGTAGGTGTTAGTCAAGAAACAATTAAAAATTGTTTTAAAAAGGCTGGTTTTGGTAAAGAAAATGAGGAAGAAGATATAATGCCGCATTTTCAGTTAAGAGAGAGATAAGGCGATAAAGAAAGTGAGGAATTGCTTGTTGAATTAAGGTAGGACTTTCAAATATGTACCTACTAAGTTATTGGAAAGTCAAACTGTATCTTTCGATTCTTTTCGTGAAATGGACACTAATTCTTTGGCGCCAAAAATCATCAGATTCGTCTTTGTACAATTTTTGCACCACAAAAGTGATTACGAAATGATTGCGGAAAGAATTAGCTTCCAACATTTTATGCATGTTGCTTTTTTCTCCTTTTTGTTCTCAAAACTAAATCAATGGTATACAAAATCGAAGAAGTGGCCTCAATTATCTTACGCACTGGTTTTCTGAAATAGATTTTTTTTTTGTTAGAACACTTAATGCTACGAATTTTGCTCATAAACGTTTTAAGTTTTTTTGCCTACATCAAATTTTTCGGCTTTCTTCTACCACTCCACCAGATTAAAATGTATCATGTCAAAACTTATACTGCAACTACTTTTTTACACTTTTAGTTTCCTTGAATTACACATTTTGTTACTATCGGTGCTATCATAGATTAAATATTGAAATTGTTAAAATTATTGTTCAGTTGTGCCTTCAACCGCCAATTTATTTCCTAGGAATATTTTAATGAAACTAGTATAAGGAAGCTATACTTGGTTCACGATTCGAAGACGTGCACGTCATGAAAGACTTGTTTACATTTTTAGGTTAGGATTCGTAAATGGAGACTCGTAGGGTACGATAAATGACAGCACTGCACGCCCGTACCAACATAAAATCGCATTCACAGTTAGTTAATATTTTATTTTTTTTATTTTATTTTATTATTTCTGTGTTGGATATATATACACGTCATGAACGACAATTCCGTTCATGACGTGCACGTCTTCGAATCGTGAACCAAGTATATTGCATAATTATTAATATGATTATTGCGACTAAATTGGTATTTAACATCACCCAAACTTATCAGAAATTTTGACACATTACCGCATAAAATTTTTTAAAAGAAATCTTCATAATTAGTTTAAAAGCAGCTTCATTATACAACGGTGAAGGTTAACAGATCATTTCATACTGAAAAGAAGTTTTAATTGATTGATTTCACGTAGTACACTTTTTGATTTTAAAAGAGTGCAAATAGAACAGTATTTTGACAGTTTCTGAAATCGAATTTCGTGAGATTCTTTGAACTATAATCACATGAAAATGCCATGTGCCCTGACAACCATTTGTTTAAGAAGCTTCCGTTATGGTATTAAAAAGATAATATCTGTACTGAATATTTTGCTTTATTGACCATGAATTACACTAATTCCAAGATTTTTTTGAATAGTATTAAAATATGCTACACGAAAATGCAGATCTCTTTAACGGTTGGCGCTAAGAAATTCGATTTTTTTTTACTTGTATGTCTATAAAACGAAGCCAACTCAACTTTGATTACAATTGTATTTTGTTCCAAAAATTAACTTTCAAAAATCAGGTTGTGTGCAGCATACTTCCTAATTTTCTTGTACTTAAATTGTCTTTTTCATTAGACATAGTTGCCAAAATTAAACATTGTCTTTGCTAAATAACTAAATTGATACGGTACATTATTTTGAATATACGAACTGCCTACGCCGGCGAAAAGAATCGGCTCATCACCCAAAGATACATAAGTTGTTCGCACACACGGCGGATCTGACATGCAAGAAGACTTTAGTGTCTACAACCATTAAACCCAAGAGTTGTTGAGTGAAGAATCTCCGTCTCTGTTCTACGACTACGTACATCCTTCTTCCACCCTATTCGTGTGTGCGTATCCGTATGACTTTCCGAGGTGGTTTCCCCCTAAGTGTAGATATTCCATCTGCAGCGACGAAAGGCAACTACGGCGCTCTTCACCTCCCTGAAACGGCCATGATTCGCGGGATCAATACGCGCTCTTTCTCTCCGGCGAGATTTTGTATTTTAGGGGGTCGCTATGTAAGATTGTCCTCGCTGGTCTTTCGACGTTAACTGCTAAGAGCTTTCCGGAATACTGACATGTACTGGAAAAGAAATAGGAATGATGGACGTGATTTTTTTTTCTCGATGAATTGTTTCCTGGCGTGGTTAATTTTTTTTTGATGGCTAAGTATGTTGTATTTGTGTTATTGGAAGACTAGTTAATGATTTTCTGGTATATTTTGGTTGATGTTATTTCTGATTTCAAACATTTAAATTAATTAGTCTGTGGTCGCATCAAAATAATTTCTCAGAACTGTTGACCTAATGAACAAAAGTTTGAATGTTTTAAAACATTTTGACTCCAAATTTGGTCATCAATTGCTTTACATTAAAAATTAAGTCTAATTCTTCTAAAAGGATGTGAATACAAAACATCAAAATCACGAAACATCTAAACTCTACGTCAGAATTCTCCTGCGGAAGCTACAGATTTTGCACATTATTAATTTTTAATTCTATTAATGAAAATTACAGAAAATTAGAGCATTTTAAAGCTCCTGACCCCAACCTAGGTCATGAATTACTTCAAAATAAAAATTTAATCTAATTCTTCCAAATAAGGACGTGAACAAAACTTCAAAATCATGACAAATCTACATCAGAATTCCCCTGGGGAAGCTTGACGAAATCTCAACTATTTTCCTTGCGAATATCAATTCAAACCTAATCCTTCAAACGTTAACCAAATCTGTGTATCATGGTCAAACGCCAACGTAAGATTCTTTAAACAACCGTGCATTATACACACGACAAGCGAAAAGAGATATAATACATGCGAATGTACTGAAGGATAAACGCAAACGTAACACAATAGTCGTTCTAATGGTGGTTGTGAGAGCTAAATGGCGAGATGAGGGACGATTTCCTCCCCTATTTCAACCCTACTCCATTCGCAGCATCCAACATGCTCAGAGACGCTCTAGGGGCGTCGGCGTCTGCAGCGTCCTCGCTCTGTCACTAACTCTGTCAACTTGATAATTGTTAAGGAATAAAAATATAGAAAAGATTTTTAAGTTCGATTTAAAGATGTAATAAAATAATTTTATTTGGGGATCATTGTGTGGTGCTCTAATAGATTTAAAGCCTGTCAAGAGAGATTAGAGAGGTATATGTTGGAAGTACATAACTAGACGGCGGAAGCACGGTGGTTTAAAGGTGAGTTACATTAAATTATTTAAGTATGTTTATCATGTAATTATTTAACTTTTTCCTCTTTTTTGTGGATGTGTTTTATTCCACTTTATTTAGGAAGTCTTTACATAATGTGTCTCATTTTTTTTTCGTCGTTAAATATTAACGTACTCGGCAAAGGCGACAGTGAAAAAGACACCTGCTGTCAGATCCGAGCCCGACTCATTTTTCTGTGTCTTCTCGCTTTGAATATTGGTGTACTTTACAGGCCGAAAAGTGACCGGCCGATGGGCGATTTATAAACGTTCGTGGCTTTGCCTTTTAGTGTTGTAGGTCTCCTGAAGGATGTATTACAAGTAATCATGCGACGTAATTATAAATACCTTAATGCATCATGTCGTGTGAGGAAAGATTAGAAAGATTTATTTCCGACATTAATTTTTTTGTTTTATTTTCTCTACAGGATAAATTTACGTATTTATAACAATCAGATTTACAATTAAAATGAAAATTAAATAAATTAATGCAGTAAAACAAGAATTAAATGTTATCAGCCTCATATCTACACCGCCATTTGGCAAATTTAAACATGCTGCGCAGACATTTAGACATGCGCAAAAGTAATGATTAAAATAATGTTTCAAAAAGTTTCGGCCGTGTTAATTAAACTTTACCATTCAATTGCGGCAAAAGGACAGAAGGAAGGGTGAAGGGGATGTTCCGTCCGTGTCCTCTGTGTGTATGAAAATTTAATTTTGCCCTCAGCATGCAAATGCCAGCGTCGTAAATGAACTTAAATTTTAAACAGACAACGTTTTTGAATTATATTAGTCGGTGGTGTTTCGTTGAAATAATATCCGAGTAGATTCAATTCTTCTTATTAGTAGTTTTTCTGCTTCTTCATTGTTTGATCTTATCTAGTAAGGCTAGAAAGATAAATTTACGCAATTTTGTATGCGTAATTTTATAAATGATTTAATATAAAATCAATTTTTTAATGAATTTGTTGATGTTTCTTAAGTGCTAATACGCAAAAAAATAATGTAACAATAATAGTATTGCTATAAATCATAAAAATAATGTCAGCATTGGCAATACAATTTACGGTAAATCTAATCATTAGACTTAGGATAATTATGCACTAAAAAACTTCAAAATATGCATTTAAATATGCACCAAAAATATCAAGAATATGCACTTAAATATGCATTAAGAATTAAATACCTAAAAGATAAGTTTTTTATATTACATATACAGGCTGATTCATTTTTGATCCTCACCATTCCGATCTCACTTATTATTGGAGATAGACAGTAGATTTAAATTTGGCAAAGTTGCTAATTTTTGTGGTTATTATGATCCCGAAAGGAAAGTAGAAAGTGACGTTCGAGATTTTTCAAAAAAACTGAAAAATCTAATTTTTTTATTTTGCTTGTAGCACTTTTATTTGGTCTTGCAGAAAAAAACTAAAGACACACTCTCCATGCCAGTTTTGCTCCTCTATCTAATGGTGTACTTAAAATTTTTATATGACGTTTCGTTTCCTTTGGATCATCATCAACTTTGTTATTTCTTATGGGCGCCATATTGGATTTTGACACAGTTAGAAAGATTTTCTTTTTCTGATTTCAACCATGTGTCATATGTTGAAAACAAAATTTGATATTGTGTGTTAATTGACAAAGAATCTAATTTGACATTAAATAGGGTAGGTGGCTATGAAATTTGGAACTGTCAATCGCTTAAAATTGAGTATCGCAAAAATGAAAATCGATGTTAAATAAGATAGCCATGGAATTTTGAAATGAACTTGCATTCGTAACGGAAAAATGGCGTGAGAAGAGAGGCAACGAGAAACAAGATATGTTATGAATTTTTTAGTTATCGAACTAAAATATAACAGTAGCGAGTACAAATATTTGAAATTTTACCCTGATGTATTTCGATCAAACATTCTACCATAATAATAATTCATGCCTTCACATTCCCTACAGTTTGTACCAATTACAGGGGCTATCGGCTGACAATGGGTTATTATTATGCCTGCGGTTATAGACCAACTTAAGATGTTGCCTTTCAGCATTTGCCATGGAATCTGGGAAACTACAGAAAACCAAATTCAGAAAGAACATACCGGAGTTCGAACCCAGTACTAGCGGACTGGGAAGCGAGCACAGTAGGCACCGCGCTACTAGCCGGTCAGTTAGTACATTTCGATTCATCTGACCAGATGATTGTATTCAAAAAATCTTCGTAGTTTTCTAATTTTCCCGGTAACCAATTACAATATTCCATTTGTCTTAAGTTATCACCAGGTAGTAAACTATGACTAACATGGACTTTGTACAATTTCAGCTTATTTCGACGCAATTCTCCACGATCCATATTCGACTAAATTTCTGTCAAGATCTAGAAAAATGTTATGATATGTTTGTAGTCGTTTAGGATACAATTGTAAAAATACATAACATTATCTCGTTTCTCTTCGTTGGTGAACGCCATTTTTGAGTTACTAACGCAACGATAATTGACAGTTCGTAATTCCATGGCTATCTTATTTGACATCGATTTTCATTTACGCGATACTCAATTGTAAGTGATTGACAGTTCGAAATTTCATAGCTACCTACTTTATTTGATCTCAAGTCAGATTCTTGGTCAATTAACACACAATATCAAATTTTGTTTTCAACATATGACACAGGGTTGAAATCAGAAAAAGAAAATCTTTCCAGCTGTGTCAGAATCCAATATGGCTCCTATAAGAAATAACAAAGTTCATAATGATGCAAAGAAAACGAAACGTTGTATAAAATTTTTAAATACACCATTAGATAGAGGAGCAAAAGTGGTCTTGAGAATGTGTCTTTAGTTTTCTTCTGCAAGACCTAATAACAGTGATACAAGCAGAATAAAAAAAAATAGATTTTTCAGTTTTTTTGAAAAATCTCGAACGTCATTTGTTCTAAGTGTACTTTCTTTTCGGGATCATAATAACCACAAAAATTAGCAACTTTGCCAAATTTAAACCTACCTTCTATCTTCAATAATAAGCGAGATCGCAATGGTGAGGATCCAAAATGAATCAGCCTGTATATTTATTTCCCTAAAAAACCCAAAATTAATGATACTATAAAAATTAGTTTCCTATAAATACATTTAACGATAACATGGTGCAACAAATATTACTAAGTAAATTTGTGCCTATTATCGGCTAGAATATGTTTGCATTGCGAAAAAATTCTTTTGACATAACACGACATGCTCAATTCTTTCGTTAAAGATTGCTTTATTTTGCAACACTTCACTTATATTCTTTTGCTGTTGATATCCGGTATTTCTGACAGAACTATGTACATTTAGTTTATTGACGAAACAGTTTTTCTGGAGTTTCGATAAACGTTTAAGTATGTCTTCTATTATTTCAATGCTCTCTTTTAGAGGTAACCCTGTAGCTTCCAGTGTAGAGATTGCAGTGGAAATGCACGGCAGATTAGCACGAAAAAAATTAAGTTTTCTCAAATGCCTAATTTTCTCAAAATACCTTGTGCTTCCTCAATGTTCCGAGCTTCTTCAGAATAGAAATCATCAAGAATTTTCTTAAGAATCTCAAAATGTTCAGCGTAATATACAGTAAAGTCGATCCAAGTTCCTCATTTCATAATAATTGGCGAGGGTGGAAGTGGAAGGTTCTCTGCAATTTCTCGGAACCTCTGGACATCACTTGGTGCTCTTTTTTACAGACAATATCAGCATATTAATATTAACAGTTGGATATAAAGTACGAATTAATTCAGCCACTTGGTGGAAACCATGTGCTACAGAGGTCACATGTACCTATCAATTATGATTGGATACAAAACCTGTAAGCCCTTCATAGCGTTGCACATATGTATGTATATGGCGCCGCATCACTAACAACCAGTAGTACCTACTTTTTCAGTAAAATCTTAGACGGCCACAATAAACTCAGAGAATCGTTGAAAAAAGCAGCGACTGTTGAATGATTTACTTTATGCAATACTTTTAAAGTCAACACATATTGTGCCTACCTTTCTTCATTCACTCCTAATATATCAAATAAGAAATTTGCTATGTATCTCTGTTCCGCATCAGTGGTTTCATCAACGACACCCAAATAACCCTTTTACTTTTTTCCTTAATTTGTTTATTGTTGTGTTATACAAATCGGTAACATAATATTTTCGTCATGTTGACTCGTCTGGAATGCTTTGTTTCGTATGCTTTTCCATAAAATTGCAAAAAACTACATTCTTTAATTTAGCTAACGGACCGTCAGCTCAAATAAATACAAAGTTTTTCGGCGAATATCGACTGGTTAGGTCCAGGCTAAATACTTATTTAATACTTTCGCAGATTATTTAATTATCTCCTACAGATATTTCTTTGCATTTCAAAACAAGAAATAATAATATTTTTGTAATTTCAATAGAAAATATGCACTAATGCTCTAAAGAACGAAAATATGCAATTGCATATGCAGATATGTAAGTGCATACTTATCCTAAGCCTACTAAACATACTGTGATTCTTCACTGTCGTTGATTGTTGTTCATTTCCACCAAATTTTATTTAAATTAAACCACTATTAATAAAAATTTTAGCCTTAATACGACGCTGTGGCCATTTTTTTATGTCTACGACAACGACTTAAAAGTCCTCGGAAATAGTTTTCTTAATTGTGCTAGTGAAGTGTATCTATAGTAATAAAATTTTACTTCACTTAGAAAAATCTATATAGGGTGTCCATTTAAGACTCCGGTCTTTGATTGTAGCTAAATCAATAGAAATTTCTATTGATCGTATGTTAATGAGGATAAAAGGAGCACATTTTAAAATTAATTTGACTTATATAGGGTGTCCCAAAAAACGCGTACCACGTAATTATCATTTTTTTTTTAATTGAATGACCTACTTATTTCCATTGAACTGAGTGTACTTTAAGATGCTTCGTTCACACCTAAAATAATTTTGCTTTAAAAGTCGACGTTGCCAGGTAATTGAATTTTTTATATATTTTTTGCCGAAATCACTACTTTAGTTAAACTTTAATTCCCGCATCCTTTTCCATTTTTTGTAATGGAATTTTGCAAAAAGTCTAAACTGGCATCATTTTATCTTATAAGCGTGGAATGTGGTGTGTTTATTATAGATACAGGGTGTCCAAAAATTTTATTTGAATATTAATATCATCAATTCTATTTTATGCCATTTTCTCAAATGGAATGCCTTCTATCTAGTAGTATGTATCGATACGATATTTATTTACCTTTAAAATGATACCAATATTTCCACTTTTACCTTTGAGTATATTTGTTGATTGCAATTAAATTTTTGCAAAATTTCATTAAAAATAAAGTGATTTCGGCAAAAAATATAAAAAATTCAATAACCTGGCAAAATCGCATTTACTTCAATAGAAGTAAGTAGGTCATTCAATTAAGAAAAAATTACGTGGTACGCTTTTTTGGGACATCCTGTATAAGTCAAATCAATTTTAAAATGTGCTCCTTTTATCCTCATGAACATACCATCTATAAAATTTCTATTTGTTTAAGGATATAGCTACAATCAAAGATCGAAGTCTTAATTGGACACCCTGTACATTTTCTATTTCTAGAAGTGAGACTTCGGAGAGATATTAACAAAATATGCTCCTGTAAGTGCAATTTGAAGTGGGGTGTGAGCAGTAAAATTATGCTGGTCTCCATTATTACTGAAACTATCTGCAACAACCTTCAATTTTTTTTTTCAAATTTTCGGGCAATGTAGGGTGAATCTTTTGAATTATTTACGTGATATTCCGTCAAATCCTCGAACGATTAGAAACAATTCCAAAATTTTATGAGAAAGTATGCTCTTGTGGTGGTCGTTACCATTTTATCTACCCTCAGTCTATAAAATATTTTCTTCTAACTGAAGGGCATTAAAACTAATCCTTCAATTACCACTAACGGTTACAACTTATCATATCTTTTGTTTTCGTGGATGTAAAGCAGCAAAAATATTATACTAGGTTTCTTTTTCTACAATTAATTGAACATTGGTGATTTTAAATTTAAAAACCAACTAAACGAACTATAGATTCTAATATATGCAACATGTCGGCTCCAATAGTTGGCATTCGTTCAAGATTATTTTTGATAGGTATAGTACTACCACTATTTGGAAAAGAAAAAATCGTATTCAGATGATATAACATCTATCATAAATATATACATATATACTTGTATATAAATAAATACAATAAGATAACGCGTAACATGCATATGTACAAAAAGCTACAAGCTGTATATGGTAGTCTATGTAACATGAACGCCTATTTCTTTCATTGTTCTTGTATGAAAATAATACGGATACCCATCTATACGGACAACGCACACAACCTCATTGATAGATTACCGATTATTTATAATTAATGATCTATTATACTGATCGATTCCATTCTATTATGTAACCAATGTATAATCTCGTGAGTTTGATTTTGATAAATTGTATTATTATACTTTTCAGGAAGTTTTTTTTCGACATCGCTGTACCGGCGAACCGACAACATAGAACACGATCAAGTAGACGACGACGGCGACATAGTACGCTGAAGAAATGAAGGAAAAAGAAATAGAATGACGTACGCAACGCGATTGGAGCGAAAAGAACTGGGATAATAATAATAAAAAAACAAAAACACTGCTAGGCACATTCGTGATCTACCCTGTAGATCCGGGCTTTTGTAGAAATTTCGATATCAGAAGCTCGTCTCTACAGGTATCTTACGGATGGAAGACCGCTCGGCTTGAACTTCTAAATTGTTTTTGATGAAGCGCCATCATCAGGAGAGAAGTGGAGAATTGTATATCTTATTGTGTATGTAATTTCTGTATTTATGCACAATTTAATGATAGTAGTAAGCTGCATATGATTTTCTTTTGGAAATAATTTTAGGTTTAATGCCATTACCAGACATGTGACATGTCCAGGATTAAAGCTGAGGTTTCAACTTGGCGTTTCCATTAGAGACTTCAATACTCTACTGGTTCATGCCTTATAATTCGGCCAAAGCTAAAAGGTAATCTAATGATGTGTATGTAGCATATTGTTTGTAATGCAGTTTCCTGACTTTGGGTTTCTAATTTTGCAAAACATTTTGCAAAATTTTGGTTGTTAAAATGGATGCATGTGCAATGTTCATTTTGAATTCACGCAACCATGTTTGACATTTAGAATAAACTGGACACTATTTGTGTTCCAAACCGTTTTCATTTTGATATAGTACATCAATAGTCGAGTCTATCTTCGGAGTAAACTATTACCTATAATTGTTGAAGTATGTTTCGTGAGAACCTATTGTTTGTCAGCATTTAACAAACGCTTTGGAACTGACAAAAATAGAATGACTATAGTTTTCAGTCTTGGATATTTAGCTCAGCCCACATGATCCGTAAAATAAGGATATTCAACGCTGCATTATTACTACATTTTCTACAAATAATTGTCTGCAAGTGTTTTTTAGTGACGCTACTTTGAGTCACATTATTTCAGTGTTGTAATAAAAAATCAAGAGAAAGAAAAAGGTTAGGTTTTAAAATCAGAAGAGTTAGTGAACCAACCACCAATCAATCATATATTAAAAGAGTTGCCCAAACTAAAAGTCCACCTAATACAATGGTTGAACTTCAAAGAATAGTTTAAAGAGATAATCAAAGACCTATAAATGCGCAATTCAAAACGTCCACAAGAATAGGAACTGGTTTTTATGATTCGAAAGAGCAAGGCTGGTATGAAGTTAAGTACAAATCTAAAGATTTTTCAATCAAAAATTGATACTCTTCCATTATGTGCCAAAGACTTGTCGAAAAAATGTTGCCAAAATGCACACATATATGTATGTACTTTGTTTTAGAGAATCTCCCAGCATTGAAGACGTGTAGACCACCTGCTAATTAGCCTGGGACTGTTTACTATGTCTCACAGCTTCAGGTTAAAGAACATGCACTTACACTGAGGTGGACGTAATGGAACTACAGACATCTTGTAATGAAAAATTGGGAGATTCAATTCATTGAATTAGAGTCATTTTGTGATTTCACCGCAATCAATAGTGATGAACTTTCTTTTTAACGGACGGACGTAGCCGGTCTAAAGACCGGACAAGAGGACCGTCAGAAGCGCTCCACATTTCCCCACTTGGAACCCCTATTCATGGCATAACTTCAGTTGAGGTTCGGGCAATCTTTTCTTATTTTTTCTGTCAAGTTTTCCCTACGTCCCCCATCCACCAGGTGATGAGGGGTTCAGGTTGGCACTAGACTTCAACACTGCCTGTTCCAGAGTTGTTCGACTGCCTTTCAAATTCTTCGCTCTCTTTTTGCTTCATGAAAGCTGTTACCATGGTGTCTATCACTCTCCAATTCTTCCTGCTGGTTATCATGATGTTTATTATTGTAACCGGTGTCACTGGGCCGGTCAATCTACAGGCTTTTTCCCTGTGATCCCTCCATCTGTCACACAAAAATTGTGTGTTCAGCCGTATCTGTTGCTCCACAATATATACATTCGTCTGACACATCTTTACCAAACCGTTTTGCATAATATCTATAGCAACCATGGGCAGTGAGAACCTGAGTCAGGTAGTAGTTGACTTCTCGATGACTACAATTCATCCACTCTTCAATATTTTCAATCAATCGCCTAGTCCACCGGGCTTTTACTGTTTCCCTTTCCCATATTTTTTCTAAGCGACGTAGCGCCTATATCGCCTCTATGCGCATGGGTGTGGGTTCTTTCTAGAGCTAAAAGATCAATGGGTATAGACCCTGCGATCACTTGCAGCGCCAAGCCCGGCACTGTTCTGTATGCAGATGCTACTCGCAGTAGCATATTTCTCTGAGCTCTAGCAAGTTGTTCTGCATATTTCTTCCGTTCTAGGGCTTTCATCCATATCGGCGCTCCGTATAACAATATGTTGTGTGTGATACTAGCTAGTATGGTTCTCTTAGTGCTCCTGGGCCCTCCAATGTTGGGCATCAGCCTTGTGATTTTAGCAGCCTTTTTCCCCTTCTCATCGATTATGACGCCTAGGTACTTGCCGGTCTTCTTAGGTACTATCCTCACCCCGTTCAACATAAAACTTATACAGCCACGCTTTCTTCCGCCTTTTGCTACAACTGCTTCAGTCGTTTCTGGTACAAGCGTCAACTGATGCTCCTCCATCCAAGTGTTGATTTCTTCGAGACATTTATTTGTGTTATGCATAAGCCTGTTCTCATCTCCGGCACCTACAATCAGACCTAAGTCGTCCGCGAAGCCAATGGTTCTAGCATCCACTGTAAGTTCCAGTCCAAGCACATGGTCATACAAAACATTACATAATGTTGGTCCCAAAACCGATGCTTGTGGAGCTCCTGAACCGGACTCTAACATTTCTTCATTATCCAGTGCAATTTTCCTACGTCTTAGCTAGCTCGAGACTAAATTGACGAGATATCCAGAGATTTTCCTTTTTCGTGATGAACTTTATTAGTATTCCAAAGGGCAAAAATTAAAAAATTTACCATTTTTTTCTGCCAATAAACCTAGTTCATTACTGGACTGAAACAAGAAAATGTCAGCACCATCACCCATGTTGTTTTGAACTTACCACTCCAAAACGTTTGGAGAGGTTGTCAAGAATAAATGGCCTATTATGGGCGAAATATAGTGAAACGACAGAAGAGAGAATCCCATATTGCTCAAGAAGTTAAGAGATCAATTAGAACCAAGAAATTAAGAATTTTCGCAATATATATTTCATATAACGCTGTGATGAAAGGTACTTAATGCTTGGACAGCCGATTCCTAACTACACAATTTTTAAATATCCTTGTCTTAATAATTTCATCCAAGAAAAAGGTGACATCACCAACAGCCATCAACATTATATACAAAGGATAATGGTAGCAATTCTGCTGATGAAATGCATTGGAGTTATATTGAGTGTTTGGGTGTTTCGTGGACGAAATTGTGTTATGTATGTATAGCTTCTACTGCAAGAAATTCCGTGAGAAATTTAAAAAATATGCAGACGTAAACATATTTTCAAATCAAATTTCGCTCTAGTTTTTCTCATGATGATGATGATTCGTGCTAGCATGTGTTTGTGTACCTATTGATAAATCAGTCCAACATTACTCTGGACCTTGAACTAAAAATTATGCAGGATTAAGATGTAATTATCCCAGAGAATGTGTGTGCTAAGAAGCAGTTTTGGTTTTTGCAACCATTTAGAACTATTGGAAGATTTACAAATGTGCATACCTATGGAAGAAAAAGGGCAGTCGTAGTCTGAAGTACTTTATATGGGTAGTTTTTGGACAACAAATTGTTGACAGAATTTGTAGCAGACTCATCAGGAATTGATTTGAACAAGTTTTTAAGATGTTTTCTTTAAGGTCAAAAAAGTTTTAGTAAAGACATATTTTAATAAAATAATATCCCTTCAGCAAATATATAAGTAATAACTTAAGAGTGCCATATCCTCTTCAAGGCATTACAAAACTTAAAAAAAAATAATATTAACTTTTAACAAATTCATCATTTCACCCATGCCTACGGCTGAAATGGCGAATGCACTGTGGGTGAAATGGTGAACTTACTTCTCCTGCTTTTTACCACATTTATGACACATGGATTCATATTTTGAGCAGTCTTTGTGCAGCCAAAGTTGGCAGCTAAGACATTTGATCCAATCCACGTTTCTTTTAGTGCAACTGTATAGTTCACCGCACCCTACAGAACAACATGCTTCATCGTCTACGTCGTCATCATCGTCTTGTAGGTGGATATCCAGTGATGAAGCGGATTCGGTGTCAGCGGTAGATACTTTTCGTTTCTTAGGTTGTTCGGTTTAGTCATTCCCTTTGATAGTCCTTGACCTTTTGTTTTAGCTTTTGCTCCACTCTTAACTGACTTATTTGTTTTGTTTTGTCGTTTTCTGTCTCGTAAATTGATGATGTTTTCTGGAGAATTCAAAACTTCAGCTACAGGTCTGGAATTCCTCCTTGCAGCTGCTGCTTTATTTATCATCGGTACTGGCGAAATATGATCCAAGAATTTCACAAGTGTTATTGGAGGTAGAGACATTTAAGTTAAATATGTTTTTTTTCTTAAATTCGTATATGAAAGAAAACGCTAAAATGCTAAAACTTCATATATCTATTGACAAAACCTAGTTTACGCGTGAGTAAAGTCCACCGTATCTCCCATGCCGGAGTCAAAGGCAACGATTTCCAAGTTATGTAACATATAAGTAGTCTAAGAAGAAAGACCATGTCAAAAAATACCTCGCGGACTACTCTAACTGAAGCAACATTTACAAAAGCATGCATCATATATGAATTATTGAACATCGGAATCAGTTATATGCAAATTACTTATGATTTTTAAAGTGGGGCTGGTTTTTATCACGTGCACCATGAATGTATGATTATAAACTGTCGACGTTCAGACTTGCAGAGACATCTGTGTACCCGAAAAAGAAATATCATCCTGATTTACCCTATATGCAAAAATATTTCGTTTATCTGTCTTCATAAAACAAATAGAGAAACTGCATTCTTCTGATTTCAATTCAGATGTAATGTATGGCATAGCGCCAATAATTTTAATAATATTGTTTCAATATCCTTGCACAATCTGGCCAAAATACTGTAGTTGTCGCCGTTTATAGATGTAGGCAGCAAATATGCTGTTCCAAAAACGGCAATTCTGTAAGTTAAATGATCTAAGGATCATTTAACTTACTCCAAGGATCATCATCATAAGCATCTAAGGATCAAGCTGAAAAAATCTACCTGCAATTAAATAATCTGGTTTATTGTTAGTATCTTAGAAACTCTGACGATTTACGAATTGAACCACTAAACAAACTAAAATCCATAAAATCCAAATTAGTTTGAATTAAGTCCCATGTAAAACAAAACAATATAAGCACTTTTCTCCCACAGTTCCACTTCCTGAAAACTATTTACCATTAAAGAATAATACATCAAGTCGTAAATAATATCACACATGTTATTAATATTAATAGAGCTCTATTTTTAAATCACTGTAACATGTATTTCGCCGAAAAAATACTTTATATGCATAAACATATACCACCAATACTAATTGCTTTATTTTTCTAGATCCTATCAGCGACAATAATAGAATATTTCTTTATGGACTGTTTCACGGACAAGGAAGTCATGTAAGAAGGAAAACCCAATTCTGCAATGGAATGTTATTCGTTCCGTTCTTTTCTCTTTGTAATGGCAAAGGAGTTTAGAAACCAACCGCAGCACCGATAGTGCGTGCTTACATATCTGATAGCGTGGTTGTGTCGGCATGTCACTGAAACACGCCTACCTTAGCACCCGCCACGAAGTTATCGTTTATCTGGGAGTCAGTCACTCGTATTTACATAAACACGAATAGGAAAGGCGACACGTACGATTTCATGACTACAAATGCCGGGTTATTAGTTTGCATTAAAATATCACTAATTAAATTGATTGGATTTTATTGCTTCAACTTGTGCTAGAAGTGACATGTAGAATAGGTTTTTTGTGATTAAAATGACTATTGTGGCGGAAAAGGTACAGTAGGTAGTAGGTACAGATTGCCTGAATCCTACAATTTTTCTCCTGGATTCAGGAACGACTTAGTCAAGTGTGTAACGTGCTTAAGTGTCTCTAAGTCGTCTTAAAATAGACATTGATCTTCACCTTTTGAGATCCTATTTAGATAGGTAATACTTCAGGGCCGCCTGACCTGTCAAAAATCCTGTCAGTAGTCTAAGGTCTCTTTTGCTAAAAGATAACATCATCTTTGCTAACTTAGGCGATCCTGATAAAAGTGCCTATGTCTCCTTTTGTGCTGGCGTACACTGCCAGTAGGAGGCCTCTCTGCTGAACTTTCATTTGTTAATTGTTTCTTTTTGGTGGCTCTTTTGCAGACCATAACAAAGGGCAGATTCAATAAAGGACATTTTTGCTGCGTCTTTGCCAAGCTTATCTGCCTTTCCGTCCTTTCGATTCTTTTATGGCTTGGGAGTCTGCAGAGTAATGCAGCTATTGTGTCCATTTATAGTTTTCTGGATCATTGATTTTGTTGGTAACATTTTCAGAAATACATCAGAATCCTAAAACAATTATAGCACAGTTGCAAGTTTTTGTACTGTGGTACATCAATTGTTCTGCTTCAAAGTGCTTTACACAACTATAAAGTATTCTTTCAATAATGGAATACCTTTTAGTTCTCCCCCATACGCATTTCTAAAGTTGTGTAGTCAACTAATTTTTTTTAAATAGTTTTCCTCGTCATCGCTATCACCATAGTATTAGCATTTCACTGATTTCCTCATTAGGAGATCTTTTTTAAATTTTTCTTTTAGGTTGTCTAACTCCTCCAAATATTTCACTTTTATTTCATAGTTTTTTAACAACTTTGTTAATATCTTATAGTTTTATGAGAATGAGAAAGCTTATAGTGTTGAAAGAATAAGAATGCTATAGTCTTTGAAACAATTTTTACATACCTAAATCTCTACCTGATATTAAAAATATAGCATAAGATATTTGAATTTTAAGAATGCAGAATTTGCCCGGAATATGGCGCCATACACAGCGATGACGCCAAATAGTTAACGTGTGACTTCCACGAGGTTCTTCTTGGCAGTTCACCGGATTTTCATCAGCATAGCTTATAACTAGTGGATTACCTTTGTCACCAAATGTAAGCAATTTCATTTTTTTTTATGTTCAGTTTTAGATGATATAAATTATAACTTACAGTAGCGGTATGATCATCCAGTGAAATAAGAATCATCAGCAAACAAGACGGTAAATTTTTAGTAGTCAATGGCAAAGTGTTAATATAAAGTAGGAACAAAAGCGGTCCCAGAATTGAACCCTGAAGCACGCCATATGTCCCTTCAATCCATTCTGATACAATCTCTTTTCCAGTTGCTGTATACGCCATACTTAATACATTGTTTTCGGTCGGAGAGATACGATCTTATTCAATTAAGTGCTAATTCACTGAACTCTAGTTTTTTTCCATCTTTTGGCGCAGTATATTGTGATGTACATAATTGAATGCCCTTAATTCATCCATAAATAAACAGGCATTCTCTCCTTTTCTGTTAAGTCTCTTTATGATCTCTTGAAGCAGTTGAAATATGGTCCTAGTTATAGACCTATTTCTTATGTAACCATTTTAGTTATAATATAAAGTGTTTTGTTTCTGTAAAAACTTTTCTATTCGTGATCATCAAATATGTAAACGAAAATACCTGTTACAGCAAAATACTTTTGGATAAGTTTCTTTCAGCAATTGGATAGATTAAAATCGGTTCCCTGGATTCTGAAGCATCCATTTGGCAAGAGTTTAGTTGTATGTAGTACATTTTAGGAATCATTGGACCAAAGTCTGTTTGGTTTATTGGCAGAAGGTTGAATAGTGACAATTTAAGTAATATTACACCGTATGATTTTGCCAGATAAATCAGAATGATGGATATATGACATGGTAGTAGCACATTCTCTTTCCTTGGCTTTCATTGGAACACAAATAGGTTTTTCTATATACCGACAAAGTGTAAGATCAAGATCAGTTAAGATAAAATTTAAGTGTTTAATGAGGGTGGGGCTAGGGGGTGGTTTCTCAAACCAAATTCTTTTGTATAGGGAAACACTTATGAAGAAAATAATCTTGAGGTTAATGTGGCTAAACCCTGCTAGTGCTAAGTACACTAGATCGGTGTATACTTGATGATTCTACATCTCAAAAGACTTTTCTGTGTTTCCTTGTTAATAAATTATTTTCAAAATTGTCTATTAATAATTGTATGTATGAAGAATAATATACATTTACTTTTAGCATTCACATCTTCAAAGAACAATCTGTACTGCAGTTGACAATTGTCTTCTTGTATGGCTACTTTCCAGTCATATATTGCAAAAATATTGCTTATTAAAGACCAACACTGTTTCGTAATGATTTGTCTACATTAGATAGCAACACTTAAAGCGATTAGTTTAGCAAGTGTTGGCTCCAAACTGGTTTGGGATTGCGTAAATGCCCTAAAAGAGGTGGATTCCAAAGAAAATTAGGAAGAAATGGTGCCAAAAATCACCAGGACAAAGACATGCAAAAGAGTTACTAAATCACAGAAGAATTCACTAGAGATCTGTTCGGTAAAGACAGGAAAACCGTAAAAATGATCTGCTGACAGCTCACTATAGACTAAATAGACATATGTATAACATAGTTCTAGCGGAAGATGCTACCTGCAGATTTTGCGAGAAGGAGGAATAAACCCCAGTCAATATGTTATGTTATTGCGAGGGCCTGGCCTTCAGGCCTCCAAGGTTTCTAATGCTGGGCACAGATAATTCATTAACGCACAGCTACATTAAGGAGCCGCTCTCCAAGCTTCATAAAGAGGTTAAAGTTACAGGGTGCTTTCTAGAATTAATGGGATCACAATAGACCTTAAAGGTAGCGTTAATCTATTCCCAAATCTGAAACACCGTTCCCGTTACTGAGGTATTTCCTAGCCCCCTCCCCCTCTCCCCATCCCATAAGTCATGCCTTAATATCCCCCAACAGATTGCACCAATTACAGAGGACATCAATGACTAACTTAAAATGTGGGTGATGGAAGATGAAAATGGTTAACAAAATATTGTAAGTAATATGACGTTGTAAACTGTTTTCTAATAAAGAATGGTACTCCGCTGGGGACTTAATGCTGCGAGGTGGTTCTTGAAGGAACTTGTAAAATGAAGACTGCCAGTATCAAAGAAGGATCCTTTGTTTTAACTACAGCTACCGATCCTTGAAGTATGCTAGTTATTAGTGTCTGTCCCTGTAATTTTTTTATAATTTATGTTTGTGTAGATTTTGTAGAAAGATTTGTCTTCTAAAATAATTGTAAAAAGTAAACAACGTAATAAGTAAGATAATTGAATATCTTATTGCTTTGAAGACAATTATTTCCTAAAAGTGTAATTTTAAAATATAAATTTTAGAAGTAACTTTTTACTTTTTATTTAAGCAGCATCATTGTTAACAACATTAGTAAAAAGAACATAAAATCAGATAAGTTTAAGGATTTGTAGTATGTACTTGAGAAAATAAAGAATAGGCTGACAAGAGCTCAAGAAAGTTGTATTCAAACAAAACACTGTCACACCATTAAAGCATAATGTCTCATTTCTAGTGCTATAAAGACATTGCATATATTATAGCTATGATGTGATTTATTATATATTTTTTTCTGTATAGTATTTAAAATGAAGAACTGTGATTGTAGTTAATAAATTTCTGATTCACACTATACTTCATTCACGTTAAGAATGCAGTAGATAGCGCAACAATCGGCGGCTGTATTACACTAGCACAATTACATAGAAATAAACAAAGGCGGGCGGTTTGAAATATAAATGTGAATTTTATTCTCTTAACCTCAGACTTTCACTTCAAATAATTTATTTGTAAAATAACTACAACAAATTCAAATTATGTTTTCAAATATTGTATCTATAGTTGAATAATAACAAATAGTTCTAACCTCACATTCGTTTCGTATAGAAATGCAATAGACTAAACAAAGTAATGTAATTTACATTACATATATATAATTGTCCAGACACAAGGAAATACGTATATTTTTAATAATCACGTACATATGTAATCAGAGAATATTATTTTGCTTATGTGTATGGAAATCATACTTAATCTGGCTTAAAATTTGCCTGTTTCAGTTCAAAGAGAAATGAGATGTGAATAAAAACATACAAGATCTGTCAAATTTAAATGTATGGTAATATATACATCAATCCTTGACGTTAAAATTATTGCTACGCTTCTACTATTACTTTTTGCCTAAATCGTGTGTAGATAGGAACCATTAGAAAAAAATAAAGAAAATCACAGGTTTGGAATTTTTTAATGCAATATACACGATATAATAGAAAATATATTTTAATCTATGAATAGTTACATGATATAAGAAAAATGCATTTATTCATTCAGCAATAGATGTATCTACATGTGAAAAATAAAGTATAAGAATGCAGATTACGTTGCTTCCAGCCGTAGTAGTTCCAGTCATAGTAGTTTCCACAGAAGAAACAATCTCAATTATGCTACTCATCTAAATCGGATGACATCTCTCAAGAGGATCCTGTGTTTACTGTAATAATAAATTCTTCTACCATGTTTTCCACTATATTATCCACTTGATACATCTTATTTTCTTCTGCAATAGCATGTTTTACACAGTTTTTCCATGACTCTGCGTTGACAAGATCAAGCCCTTCTTGTAATAATACCTTTACATCTGCTAATTTAAAAGATTTATTTTTCGCTGCTACATGATGTTTCACTTTTGCCCAAATCAATTCAATCGGATTAAGATTACAATGATATGGGGGTAGTCTTAATATAGTGCGACCAGTTTCTGCCACCATGTCATCGATTACGTATGATACTGGATTATCACGTAGACATTATTTTGTTAAATCGAGCAATTCAATTTTCAGCTGTGTGTTGTCGCACAAAATACCTTTAGAAAGAAGCCAATTCACTAATGAGTCCTTTTTCCATGTAGCAGTAGGCAATTTCTCAGATTTAACTGAATGGTAAGGTGCGTTATCCATAACTATCACTGAATTTGGTTCGAGAGATGGCAGAATATTTCTCATCCACCCAGAAAATACTTCACTATTCATGTCTTCATGATAATCGCCAGATTTCTTTGATTCAAAAAATAGCAGGCCATTTTCAACAAAACCATCTTCACTACCAATATGTGAAATAATCAACCGTTTACCTTTTCTAGAAGGATTTTTTAAACCCATTGTTACTCCCTCAAGTAAAGCTTGTCTTGCACTATGAACTGTGGTGTCTTTCCATACATTTTGTTTAGTGTGACCTGCATTAACCCATGTTTCATATAAGTAGTATATTTTCCTACCTTCTGAACGAAACTTTCGTATGCTGTTCAAATACTGACGTCTCCATAAAATAATGTCTTGACGTTCTATCAACATATTATTTCGACTTCGCTTTTCCCATTTGAAACCCAATTTTTTTAAAACTTTCCAAAGTGTTGTTCTTTTCAACTCTGGTAAAGTGTCCTCTGCATTAACAACCTAAAATTTTAATAAATATATGTAAATATGATTTATAATTAATATGTTATATTTACATCTAAAATCTTTGTACACGTGGGCAATTCATTTCTCAGAAAGAATGAAAGTACATGTCTTCTAATAGCAGATTTCTGTCCCTCATCCAGGTCATCGTAAATTGTTGTGCGTGAACGTTTTTTAGGAGGTGAACTCGGGTTTCCTATGCTATCGATTTCTTTTACAATGTCCCACACAGTTCTTTCACCAATTCCTAATTGCTTTGCAGTTAATTTAATAGCGGCTGACTTAGAGTGGTTCTTCATTAACTCTAAATACAAGTTATAAGACATCAATTTGGTTATTATTGATTATTTATAATGATATACCTTGTAAAATATAACGGTGAACGAGTTCTAAAAAGAACTATTTTGAACACAATGTTTAGAAGATACGAAAAACAAAACGAACAATAGGAAATAATAAACGACAAAGCGAACAGCAGTTTGACAACTGACAAATTCGCAATTTTTGTTGGTGTAAAGCGATCGCGCGTAACAGCCAATCACAGTTTGGGAAATATTCTCCTATCTAATCCAACGCTGCGTTCTTAACGTGAATGAAGTATAGATTTAAATTTAACAGCATATTTCAATCATTATAGAAAGTAATAATCACAATGCCATTATATTGATAATGAAGCAATAAATGTAAGGAACTCATTCATAAGTAATTAATATAAAATTAATAAAGACATTCGATTCTTTATTGAAAGGTATCTTTATTATATCAATTAGACTAGATCCATTGAATGGAACCTTTTTCGCAGTTTTTATTCGCATACCGGAGAAAATCGCTATTATCAAGGTCTTTGTTCTTTTATGCCGCGATTTTTTCGCGACATTATAGCTAATGGTAGTCGATTAGCTTTCATTTTTTCGTTCACCTATTCAATTCTCCATTAATATCCGTGGCTGAAATAGATATATTATTAAAATCAATGTAATTTGTATCAGAGTGACGTGTCTGAAATACGGTTTAATACATATTGAGTTAATATTTCAAGATATCAATCTGAACCGAATTCCGAATCCGTATCGATGTTGTGTTCGCGGTATTATTAGAGATATTGTGATCGGCGTTTAGCCGCATGATATACAGCTGCGTTCACGCAAATTTCGCCACCTAAATAATTAGAATCTTAACCGACAAACTGAAAATTAATTTATGCTAATTTAAGAATTTGCTTCCAATTTAAAAGAAAAATTCTCTGGTAATTGATTTTAGTTTATTTCTTCTAATCACTGTAGTGGTCGAGTTTCAACGAATCACAGTGTATATAGTTGGTCGGTTTGTTGCCGCACTTTTAATTAATTACCGTTAGATAAAACGTTGAAGTTTAATACGGCGTTCAATCATGCCGCACGCACACATTGGGCTTAGCTGTGCGGTAGAAGCAACCCGTTTGGCAATATCGGTTTCAACTGCTGCCATTGTGTTCGATGGCCATCCTGATTAAATTAGCCGGAATGCTTTGTGTTCCTTTTAATGTGTCGCGATTGAATAAATCGACGGCGTATCGATATGTGAGATTGGAAAAGTTCACTTTGACAACGTGTGTATTACATGTTGTAATTGATGGAGTAAACGGCCGTGCACCGTGCGGATTTCTTCATTTAATTCGTTGTGAAATGCTTGCCATTATTGTGCATACATATAAGAACAAAATCGTAATGAAACGTAAGACAATACTTACAAAATTAGGTTATAGTTAAGTGATTGTCTCTATATTCAGACGATACGAAGATTATTATTATTACTTCCGTCTCATAAATCTACAAATTACAGCTAGTTGAGAATCAAGTAATGGGATAAATAATGGTTACTTTCTGATATTAAGGACAAGTAGATCTCTTCCAGACGTATCTAAAAATAATCCCGTACTTACACAAAAATTGATTTATTTTTTTTCTCAGTGTATTGGGGAAAAATTTATGGGCAACAATTAATCGAATGAATGCACTATTTATCGTATAAAAATTACAACAAATAAAAGCTGAATAGTCAACGAGTTTTAACCAATGTGTTGTCAAAATATCTAGAAGAGTTGCACGTCGGTTTGATTCGTCACGTCTATCATCTATCTGAATGAATTACGCTTCTGGCTTAGTTGGATTTGATCTAATGAATATCCTCAGTTGATTTATAAATTGCTACTATATAATAATAATGTTTATTATGCCCAACAGTAAAAAAGGAAGGCACAAATATAACAAAAACGTGCATTAGTAAAGAATGAATACATAAAAAGAATAAGAAAGAAAAGAAGAAAATTTCAGAAATTGCAAATCAAATATACTTACAAAATGTAACATATTTATACAGTAAACGTAAATTTTTAATTAAGGTCGGGAGCTCACTTCAATGCACGTAGTTGCCAGCTTTAGCGAAAGAAAAGAAAGTGGGGGTGGAGAGGCCGGGCATTTATTTGCATGTTGGATGCACACGCATACATAGGCACGCATACAAGTGGCATCGGTGCAATGTGTTCCTCTTTATTTAACGCTGCACGGCTTGTGACATCTTTCCTTTTTCTAGCATTCTAATTAAAAATTTACGTTTACTGTATATTAACAACACCTAAAAGAAGGTTTGTGTTCAAAAACAAAATATTTATCTTCACTCTTGCACATCTGGTATATTGGACTTCTCATCATATAGTTAGTACGACATCGAGATGCTAAAAAGGTTGTAGAGTTTCTTGAGGCAAAGTGCGGAGCGTAAATGGGAACTAATTCCAACAGAGAAGGACAGTCAACATTATTATTATGTATTAAACTATGCATGAAATTAGCACCGATCATTTCACGCCGAGTATCTAGGAGCATCAGATCATGCTCATCCAAAAGTAGGGAGTGATCATAATTCCTTTCAGGAAAAGCACCGTTCAACTTGAAGCTTAAACACTTTTACCATCATCGCTGTACCCCTTCAAGCTTCACCTTATGGCAGACGTATAACGGATGTCACACAATAGAAGCATACTGCAGTCTACTCCGCACCAAAGAGCAGTATAAAAGTTTAGTGGTTTTCACATCAGTAAAGCATTTTGAACTATGTAATATAAAACCCAGCATTCCGGAAGCAGATATACAGGTACGGTCTATGTGAGGTACAAATGTTAATTGTGAGTCAACTACAAGAACTACAAGATCTTTGATAGTGCCCTGTATATGTCAAAATTCGTCCATCCAAACTGTAACCAAAATGAATCACACCCCTCCCGCGAGAATATCTGACAACAATGCATTTGTCGATGTTCAGCTTACCAAGCTTCGATGACACCAGTTCCATATAATATTAATGTTATCTTGTAGATACTGTGCGTCCAGAGGATTATCAATTCGATGATATATTTTCAAGTCATCAGCATATGCTAACGCAGAACAGGTCAGAGATTCGAGCAAGGTATTAATAAACTTTATAAACAATAATGGGCCCGGGTTTGACCCCAGAGGAACTCCTGAAGTGGCAGTAAATTTACCCGATCGAAATCCGTTGTAATGGACGAAGTTGACCCTATCGGTCAAATAAGATGATAAAAGCGCAAACAGCTCTCCATGCAATACAAAGCTCAACAGTTTCTTTAACAAAATATGGTGATTAATAGTGTCGAAGGCCTTAGCAAAATCGGTATATATTACATCCATCTGACCGCGATCATCCAGCACAGAACGAATACTCTGAGTGACACATACTAAGTTTGTACTTGTTGAGCGACCACACATAAAACCATGCTGAACTGAAGAGATTCTCGGTTTAACGTGGTGGTAAATTGTTTAGTTGTTTAGATCCGCTCTATCACCCTTTTTAAAAATCGGACTTATTCGAGCCCTTTTCCAAATCGACGGAAAGTTAGCAGTTTGGAGTGCCAAATTGAATAGTATTTTAAGAGGATAAAGCACCAACCAAAACACATGTACAGAGCATATAGGACATACATATTTTACATGCATTTTAATCGCTCTTCAACGGACACTCCCTTGAACGGACACGGACATGAGTACAGTACAAAATTCGTCCGCTATATACTTCTCGTAGGTGGACAACTCGCAGTGACCTGCAGCGTAGCAGTCTGGTAGGTAATTTTTTTTAGTTACGTTCTCAATAACGGCAGCATTGTCATATTTTAGTTAAAATGCCACCAAAAAGACAATCTTGGGTTTGAAGGAAAAGGTAGAACTTCGGAACTAGAATATTCGGAAGAGACTAAGAAATTTGTTATGGAAATTGCTAAAACTTTTGGTATTGGAAAATAACATATTGAATTCAATTCCAATGCTACATCAACTGAGGAGGCATTTTCTGTTAAGTGATACCCGAAAAATATTCGCCTTGAAAACATAAAGATCTTCCTCTGAACACGATGTCTGTCTGCCAGCCTTTGATGATGCCGAATTTGTTAGTGTTTCAACAAAAACAGTTAATGTATTAGATGCAATTTATTTCTTAAATACCACTTGGAATCGTGTTACACGTGAAACGATAAAAATCTGGATTTACCTCTCTTTCAACTTGCAACAAAGTCAAAATTACTTCAAAAGCATTTTTGGTCTACTTCCCTTGAACGGACACCTTCCTTGAATGGACAAAAATTTTGTCACCATAGCTGTCCGCCCAAGGAAGATTTACAAACTTAAATAACAAAATAATTTAACTGTTGTTAAACTGTTCGCTGTTGAGAGACAACATTGTCTTTGTATCTTACTCTTAATCTTTTGGATTTAAACAGGGTGGTTTATTAGAACAAGTAACAAATAAAGTTTCTGAAGATATTTCGAGCTGACAGTTAAGTTGTAGACATTTACTAATTTTGCATGCGTATTACCACTTTTTGTTTAGCCAGAAATTTGTCTCACAGTGAACGTAGATAGGGCAATGATATAGAATGAGTTTAATAGAGAAATAAAGAGACACAATTTCCATTTTTGGAGTGGTCCTGATCGATTCCAACCAAATATGGTAGAATTTTTTTCTTTTTCTTGATAGAAACCCTAATATCTTTTTTTGATATTATCCTATATGTATATACAATGTAATATAAATCTCATAACTAGTAACAACAAAATATAAACGAATACAAAAAAATTCTACTCAAACAGTCTGTTTCTCCTCATTTTAATTAAAGAAAAGATATTTATTTTCTGTAATATATGTATATTTTTAATAAATCAATTACGTTTATGGCGCCATCTAAGTTTAGTTTATGTTATTATTATCGTTTCTGACAGAACAAGCTACCATCCTTGAGTGTATACACAACTCTCGTATAGATGGCATGACTATCCACGCCACGAAAAATTTCTAGCCTGAAGAAAAGAATTAAGCTCCGAAATGTGTGACGTTTTACGCTATTTGATTTTAGACATTTTTAAAACTTTTATTATGCTAAGAATGTTTCCTAATTAACAATTAACCATCGTTCTCGTGTGTGTGTTACTCTAATTAAAGGGTAAAAACTGAAAGCAGTGATCTATTTTATCTTTCATAATACATAGGTAACGTATCTCATGTGTAGAAAAAAAAGTTGTTTTTGTAAAATTCATTATCCAATTGAGACTTATGGTAATTTAGAAAATATTACGATTTACGGAATAATAGCAATAATTAATATTTGCGTTTAATTAAAAAAATTGTAGCAACTTTTCCAATGGATAACTGACGATATGCCAATATTTATTTCTTAATAATCGACACCTGCCGCCTCAATTATAATCACAAGTCCCCTGCAACGACTGCTAGATACCGGAAGCGTTAAAATTCACCAAAGACTGTAGCTGGATATGGTTGTCAAAGAAATATAAAATATAAGTACAAGAAATAATTTTAAATATTGGAAAAGCTGATCCATCATCGAGTGCTAAGCAAATTGTACGTACAGGCAGTTTATTATGCGACAAATTTTAAATGAGAATAAATTAGATCTATTATCTTGCCAGTGTATGCATGTACAATCTTTCACAACACGGTTATAAGTGGCTAGTCGACAAAAATGTAATTTTTTTTTTTATTCGATATTCTTTTAACGGAAACTAATTATTATTGTAGTAGTCTTAAAAAAATATCAAGGCTAGTGCTCAAAAAATTCAGTACAGTTCTTTCCCAATAATTCTCTTAGCCCACCTAGTCCAGGATTTTATCAGTCTGTATTACTTCCAAGTACCATACATGACAACTTCTTATTTCTTCTTCGGAATGCGGAGTGGTAGATTGAATTATAGAGACACCATTAAAGCGTGTAAGTATTGAAGAGATGAGCCAATCTTTCTAAAGAAAATAATTTACCTACGAAGGCCCTTTTACTGATAGGAGAAAGGGTGGTACATTCGGCCGTGGGGTACAATCGTCCAATGCATTTTATTCGCTCATTTTCGAATATACCGCTGAGATTGTGTTGGCCGAAGTCGGTACTAGTCGTTCTTGATCGTTAGTGAATGTGCATTTAAACTGCTGTCAGTTATTTTATTAACAAAGAAATTGAAATTTTCGCTGTTGAAGGTAAGTTTTTTGCAACTTTCAAAATATAGAAATAGCTATGATTTACTGTTTCTAAATCTTGTAAATATTTATGAACGTTAGGTTCTTATTGGTAAATCTGTGTGTGTTGTCAAACTTAACCTAACTGTTTTAGTCTTTTCACAATTAATTTAAAAAGACAGAAAAACCTGTTGGGGTACTTTCGTCTAAGACCGGTGGGGTACATTCGGCCTGGACGGTTCTACCTCCCTTTTTGATTTAATTTTACATGATCTTATTGCTTTATGTATGCGAAATTATATTAAAAAGACAAACAGGGCGAATATTGACGAAAAAAAAATGAACAATGCAATCAGAGGTGGTCTTTCCAGGGGACTTAGTGTTCACGCAGCTTCAAGAGTCTATGGCATTAAAAAGAACAACCTTGCAGCCCGGTATTAAAAACTATGCTAAAAAACAAAGTATGGAAGACATTTTAAGAGATCTCGATAAAGATTCTGGAAATGAGAGCGAGAGTGAGGTACAAAAATTCCCTAGCAAGTACACTGTGAAACAAGTTTTCACATTAAGCCAGGAAAAGGAATTAGTTGAATACTGTTGAACTCACTTCAGTCCCGTCAACATCCACACAAAAAAGGACTGAACAGCATTCCATCACTTTTGGCATTGCAGAACAGCCAAAATCAATAAACATCACACCCTCAAGCTTCAGAGAAAACAAGCCCGGAAGTTCATTAAAAGAACTGCGTCCTTTTCCAAAGGGAGCTGGAGAAAAAAAAAGAATAACAAAATGAACTACAAAGTCGTGTACCTATATAATACAGATTCGCCAGAAATGCAAGAAAAGGAAAAGCTACGAAAAAATGAATTAAAAAAGAAACGCGTGGAAGCAAAAAGGAAACTGTTTTGTTGTAAGCCAGAAAAGAAAATTAAAGCATATAAAGAAGATCGAAGCGCAAGCGATTTTGATCTTTCCATGGAAATTGGTCATACGTCTGATGATACAGATTTTGTGATAAACTCTGATGAAGAGCTTCAATCTCTCCCCAAATTGCACATTGATACAAAATTTAATGTTGGAGACTTTGACTGCGTCTTTACAAATTCTTCAGATTCTGTGTTCCTGGTTCTAACGTAATTTCTTGTGTTCTTATATATAGTTTTGATACAGTTGATTAATTTTTGCCCAACTCCTCTGCTTCTTAGACTGTTCCAAACTATTTCCCTTGGTACGCTATCAAACGCTTTTTTGAGGTCTATGAAGGCCACATATGTATGTATATTGTATAGAGACAATTTCAGTACAATTTTTTTTTATAATACTTGTACGAGGGGTTAGGTAGAAACTAAATCTTTAGACCAGCTGGAAGACTTAGAGGAGACCTAGCTGTTATTAGGTGCAATGTGACAAGGACAGTTATGTTGTAGCAAGAGACCGAGTATCAGACAGGTTAAACCAAGTTGGAGCGCATTGAAATTCTTTAATTAATCAATTTTAGAGAAATATAAAGCTAATTATTTATGTAAAATTTAGACAATAATTTAAGCCAATAGAAAATAACCAAGAACTCACCAGAAAATGTCATTAAGATAAATTTTGTAAAGACCAAATGTTTTAATTAATTTAAACTATTATGATAAAAGGAATATCTGAAATCAAATAATGTTAATAGGTAAAAAGATTATATTAATGAAAACTAACCACAAAAAATTATTAAATTAAGGGAAATTGATTTTTTTCATGTCTTCAAGTTGTCAATATCAAAATTGTTTTCCATTTTCACTAATAGAAATCATCGATTAGATATCAATTTTTGAGAAAAATTTGAATAACTAAAGAGAGTATGTTTTTGATCGTCGACGAGTTACCTGGTTGTGCGATTTCCTTCTTCGAAAAACGACCCCAACAGCTTGTTTGTATCTAAAATTATTTTATTGAATCGATTATTAATCTTTAATTTATTTTTCCAAGCCCTAGAACTGACCAAATCTTCACCATATATCCTGGTTTACCAATTTCCAAGGCTGTAATTCCAGATATAGGTCGATCCTAGGAATAAGGTTAGAATTTCCAATCCCTTTATTGTTGCATTTTTGATCCATTCCGTTTGTTTAATTCACTAATTTAATTATTATAAAAATCAATTTGAGAGATTATAACTCTAAATTTTATAGAAAATAGTACCTACTATTTTGATTATTTTAAATTATCTATAAAACCGACGTTGAACCACAAATTTAAGTTGACGTTGAGTTTATATTTTAATGAAACCAATCATAAGGCCGATAAGGTAGTTTTCTATTTTAAGATTAAAGTTTGTTCATGTTCCAATAGAGGTCGCAAATAATAAGTTTTTGTTAAAATCAGTTTTTGTATTTTTTGTTAAATAAATAAATAATTATTTATTAATTTAAGTATGTACATTTTGTTTTTATGTTTAATCGAACAGATTAATATTGGTTATTGATCTAAATCTATTATTCGTTTTGTTATTATTCTTATTTCCATGTGTCATTATAATAAAAAATTGTGTATAAATTAAATTGTGTATTATTGAGAGAAGTGAATTTATGTTGGTTAACTTATTTAATAAAATTCAGTATTTAGAAAATCTCGTGAACACTCCTGAGATTAAGAGAGGTCACCGGACCAAAATTTTAAACCTGAGGATTTTGTATTCAGTACTTTATAAAAATATCAGTAGAATCACCAACGTGGCCTCAAGTTTTTGTGAAGCCCTCAAATTAGTACATTTCTCTATTACTTAGTTGTTTCAGTGAGAATATGTGGTCCTGCAGTCCTCTTCCCTTTCTGAAACCACTTTGTGCATCCTCTAATTGTCATTCCACTATTCATTCTAGTCGTTTGGTCAGTATTCCTTCATATAGTTTGGCTACTGTGCAGAGCAAAGTAATACCCCTGTAATAATAAATAAATAATAAAATAATTCTGAATAACTATTTTTTATCCTCGGCGTTATTTTTAGCCATTTTGGGCTAATTATAAAAACGTTCCGAAATTAGAACAATTTGAAAATTAGAATTGCCACGAGAACAAAGGGGTTGCAATTCGTGAGCGTCTACTGTACTATCAATTAAGCGAGAAGGTGTTGCTTAGAAAGTAGAAAATTGTTATTGTAAGTGCACCAATTCAAAAATTGGGCCTCCTCACACTATGCACCTGTCGTCTATAATATGAAAACTTATCCAAAAATTCACAGAAGAACAAGCTAAAATTCAAATCTACGTCCTACGCTTACCATTTTTCTATACATTCTAAGATAGTCACTCGAAACTCTTAAGAATAGTGCGGAGACGTAAGTTCACGACCGGTATTGCGTATTACATACATATCTCTAAAACATCGAGTCTGTCAGTTCGTAATAACAGTGTGGTCCGGCCATAACACGCATTATCAATATTGAAATGAGGTGATCGCAGGTATAAGAGCATGTTTGTCGCCCGTTCCCGGCAGCTGACGCGACCACCTGGGCGCTAGCTGACACCACCGCGCGCTGTCGCACCCACACCGTGCTCTCACTCCTTTCGCTGACTCATACTCGTTATTAACGTCGTCGGCGTCGTACTCGTAAGGGTTGCGGCACCGAGTCCCGAGATATTAGGTATATGGGTAGCCGGGCAGACATTCGCGAACATAACAATATAGTTGTTACTTTACAGGGAATCGTTCTAATATCTGGTAATTATTAGAAGGGGAATTGGTTGGAGAATTTATGCTGAAATAATCGATGTAAATTGAAATTGTAAGCTTTCCGTGGTTTTCCACTGATGATTTTACGAGACAAAACGTAAAATGATTCTATTTACTGTATGGAAAACATAGTAACTAGCGGATAACATTCAATAATTATACGAGGCATGTTTTTTAAGTAAGTACCGTTTTGAAATTAAAAAAAGACGTGCAAAGATATATCAATAATTTTATTTTTACATGAAAGCCTGTACCTTAATCTACTTTTCAACGTAATTTCCTTCAATATTGAGGCATTTGTCATAACGTTGTACCAGTTTATGAATACCCTCCTCATAGAAGTCTGCCGCCTGACTTGTTAACCACTGCATCACAACTGTTTTGACATCGTCACAGTCTTGAAGACGCTGACCGCCCAGGTGTTTCTTCAAGTGCAGGAACAGATGATAGTCACTGGGCGCCAGGTCAGGGCTGTACGGAGGATTATCTAGAGTTTCCCATTTAAAAGATGCGATGAGATCTTTGGTCTGATTAGCCACATGCGGACGGGCATTGTCATGCAGCAAAACGATGCCCTTGCTCAACTTGCCTCGTCTCTTGTTCTGGATTGAACGGCGCAGATTTTTCAAGGTCTCAGAATAAGCTGCTGTAGTGATTGTCTCATTACGAGGCAGAAATTCCACAAGCAATACTCCTTTGTTGTCCCAAAAAACTGTGCACGTGATTTTCCGGGCAGAAATTGTTTGCTTAAGCTTCACTTTTCCGGGTGAATCTGAATGTCGCCATTCCATGGATTGTTGCTTTGATTCTGGTGTGACGTAGGCCACCCATGTTTCATCGGCCGTAACAATTTGGCTTAAGAAATCATCACCGTCGTTCCGGTATCGCTCAAGGAAAATCAATGCACTGCCTAAACGTTTGGTTTTGTGCACATCCGTCAACATTTTCGGTACCCAACGTGAGCACAATTTTCGGTAATTCAAACGCTTGCTTACAATGCCATACAAAACACTACGCGAAACATTAGGAAAGCCATCACACAAAGAGGACATCGTAAAGCGTCTGTTTTCTCTCACCTTATTGCCCATTTCCTGCACCAAACTTTCATTAACGACCGAAGGACGCCCACTCCGTTGTTCATCATGCACATTTGTGCGACACTCAGTAAACAACGTAAACAAGCTAGAATCAGACTGTAATGGCGACAGTGCGTAGACAAGAGATGTAGGTCCCCAGTGCGCATACGCAGAACGCCGACCACAGCGCTGCGGTCGCGGTGTGGAAAAACGGTACTTACTTAAAAAACATGCCTCTACTTTTATTGCGCCACTTGTTCTACGGAACATAGTCTTTCCATTAGGGATAATATATTACTTCCGCAATAGAATAAGTTTCTGTAAAAAATATTACCATGTTATGACATCTAATCGAGCAAATGTTTATCTTAAATAAAAAAAAGTAAATGAGTGAATATTGCGAGATCGTCAAGAAGGTGCTGCTTTTTTAAGACTTTCAATAAACAGACAGTGTCAAAAAATAGGCTATTTGCGGTAATTAAAGTTCTTAGGAGTGTAAATCAAAACTGTATCAACTGATAGCTACCACTCAAAAAGGAAGGAGCCATCAATCAGTCTCAGAAAAGAAACACTATCTATCAAGAACTGGATATCGATACTTTGGACGAGCCCTTCTCTGAAGATGAACTAAAGAATGCAACCTAGAAATCAAAAGTGGGAAAACGCCTGGACCTAATAAGATTCCACCAGAGGCAATTAAGATAGTTCCGAAATGTAAGCCGAATATGCTCCAGCTATTTGCAGTCCTAAGCTATCATAGTGAAAGGAGCAAGAAAGAGAGATCATGTAACCTTTATCTTGGAAAGAGTGAAGCTGATTCCTGTAAAAACGGTTACGTACTTGGGCGTAAGTAGTAGTAGGTGTAGTTGGACGAAAGAAAATTGTTAGGAGCACATGTAATGATGGCGACAAACAAAGTTGAACAAAAACCTGGCTGTCCAACTACAATGATTGTGCAGATTCTAGAAGTAGAAAGAATGGTGTCGAGCAAGGGTCTTACTGATCTAAGACTTTGACCAAGCTTGTCTTTTGGTGAAATTGAAATTTTAGTGATAATTTGAACGCAATTGTTAATATTTTCATAAATGTTAACACAAAATCATGTAGTAGCTAACATTGTCATATTCTTTATACATGTTGTTACGTTACATACAACAGCTTTCTAATTGATAATAAATTTTGACATCTGCTAATCTTAGCGCAGGAGCAATATTGTGGAAGTGGTATCAATTCGTAGAATATTGAATTACTACAACTCCATCCAACGCGTATAAACAAAGAAACATCCAGATGATATAAATTTTATGTATTGGTGCAGGTAATAGTTCTGGATGGATGACGGCAGAAGATGTTTACAAATTTATGCAACACTTCGCTGTTCATGTTAACTCAGTGAAAGAAAACCCAGTCTTATTGTTGTTGGACAATCATGAGTTCCATTTGGCAATACAAGCAATAAACTACGCAAAAGAAAACGGGGTTGTAAAGTTGCCATTTCCACCCCATTGTTCTCATCGTCTCCAGCCGTTGGACAGAAGTGTCTTTGATTGCTTTAAAAAGTATTTGTCTTCTGCACAAGACAGTTGGCTGCGTAATAACCCGCGAAAGTCAATGACGATATATGACGTCCCATCTTTGGTTCGAGATTCGCTACCGCTAGCAGCCATTCCATTAAAGCTAACAAAGGGTTTCAAAGTTTCTGGCATAGATCCGTTCAACAGAGATATTTTCGAGGACGATAGATTTCTACCAGACAGCGTGACAGATCTACCACCACCATCTTCGCAATCTTCTCAAACGGTTCATTTAGAACCAGTGGTTACATTAATTGATCCACCACAAAAAACTCTTCACACATCCACGTCTAATTTACCAGCTAGTGTTCAAGATAATCTACGGTCACTTGTCTCTTTTCAAGTAACTGAACCCCTTGCTTTAACATCAGCATCTATCTCAATCTAAAGCTGCCTAACGTAAAACATTCCTTGAAGGTCGAAAAAACGACAATATGCGGTTCTTACTGACACGATGACACAATGACTGGTACCTTGCCGACAGCTTCATGTCGAGCTTTATTTAGAGAACTTCGGTTATTAACAGTTGTGTCGCTATATATATTGGAAGTATCCCTATACATTCATAAAAACAAAGATAATATTTTTCTCGTTACTCGTGCTTTAAAAGCTCGATTATGCACTAGTGTCATAATATACTATTATATGAATTCTTTAATAAAACAATAATTTAATTTAATTAGTAGCCAAATTACATAATTTTTTTACTTTTTGTTCTTTTTTTGTATTCTTTGACTTTTTCTATTTTCTACTATGTACTTTCTGTGAAAATAAATTACTTACTTACTTTACTTACACACCAGATAAAAATGCAATAGAGAGAGAACAAACCAGTCGAAAGCTCAATAAATCCAAAGAAATTATTAAAATCAAAAGTAAAGAAAGTGAAGAAGAAGGTTTCCGTAAATTTAGACTTTTCATCAGAGGAAGAGTATTTTTGTTTAGTTTGTGGCGATGAATTTTCTAATAGCAAACCTAAAGAAAAGTGCAGAAAATCCAAAATGTGGTCACATGAAACGTGTGGTAATAGAAAATTTCCATATACATATGTATGTATTTGCCACAATTGTAATTTCGATAGCGAATAGTTAATTTATCCTCTTTGGAAGTATTGTTTGTTTTTACGTTTATAATTTATTGAATTAAAGAGTATATGTTACAACTTACCCCGTGTACTGTTACTTGTTACCCCAAAGATGGGGCATGTTGTGACAAAGTGATCTGTTAAAAATGAAGAGATCCGTTTTATTTTAAAATATTTTATCAGATGTATTTATTTAATTTGTTCATCAGATATACATACAAGTAAAAATTCACGATAAAAATTCTGGTTGGGGATGATAGTTCTATGAAAAAAAATGGTCTCCTTTATATTGAAAATCAATGAATATCAATAAAGAACAAAAGGAAAGTATCGCTAAAAATGGCAATTACTACCAGTATACATGAAAGACATAACTACGTATACAGTGCTTTCGAATAGTAACGAATAAATTCATTATTTCTGAAATTGAGAGTTTCTCGAAAAAATCCTCTGACTGATTCTGTTTTAGAAAAAGGCACTTTTCGAAATACGACCCATATTTGTGTTGTAATCGTCATTCGAGAAATGACGTCATTGATAATTTTTTAAATGGCAAAACCTAATTTCGACCATGCCAATTGAAAGAACGTGTCGTTATACGTACACATCGTCAGAAATTATGCTTATCTGACAGTTGTCTTAGCGACCGAAAATGTTTTTATTACTGGCAGATAAAAACTTCAAATCGTACTTTTTTGTTGTTTTTCTTATCGATTTCTTATCTTCCGTTTGGCAAAAACATTATGTTTGAACAGTTTATTAAGTAGTGACTTTGTCACTTTATTTAAAATGGTGAAATTAACTGAACGAGAACGAATTAAATTTATATAAATGATGGGAGCCAGCATGCGCACTCAACAAGAAGTAGTTGAATTGTTCAATGAATCTTATCCTAGTCGGCGTCCCATTAGCCAAAGCATGGTAAGCAAGATTGAGTCTAAATTTCGTAACTTTGGATATGTTCGTGATTTACCTAAATCTGGTCGACCCTCAAAATCAGAAGAGCATCTTAACGTTTTGTTGGCAATACAAGAAATCATCACTCAACACTTAATCAAGGGGCATCTGATTTCAATATGGCACCGTCAATTGTGACAAAAGCAAAATATCATCCTTATAAGGTATGTCTTGTTCATGAGCTATCTGAAGACGACTTTGATCGCCAATTGCTGCTAGCAAATGCCAGAGAAATGCACTAATGATAATAATTTGGTAACAAACGTAATTTT
The DNA here is from genome assembly GCA_004785975.1 of Popillia japonica. Taxonomy (NCBI): domain Eukaryota; kingdom Metazoa; phylum Arthropoda; class Insecta; order Coleoptera; family Scarabaeidae; genus Popillia; species Popillia japonica. The sequence goes on along the minus strand of SMLS01074857.1, from coordinate 3,416 downwards.
TTCTGACGAGGCTATGTTTGTTTTGAACCGCCATGTCAATAAGCAAAACTGTCGTTATTGGGCTACCGAGAACCCCCGATGGATGATGGAGTATCGTACTCAGCATTCTCATAAAGTGAATGTGTGGTGCGGCATATTTTTTTGATGTGAACCTAACCGGTGGAAGATATTTGGAGTTTCTTCGAGCCGACCTTATTTCCGAAGTAATAAATTAAAAAAAATAAATAACGAATTTATTCGTTACTATTCGAAAGCACTGTACATATATCCCCATAGTTTTCGAGCATTAGACATCGTTTCATTCGAAGTACGACATTAAACATGCGTGTCAATTAGTGTTGTTATCTGTCATGGTTATTCCATTGTTTTGTTTTCGAAGAACAATGCTTGCTGTTTCGATTCGTATGCAAGTATTCTAGTAGTAGATTATTGGATAAAACAATGTAAGATCAAAATGATATTCCTTTACAATATACAACTATTACAATAGTTTTGTTATAATTTCAACTTATCAAACTACATTTAATCCTCGAACACACGCATATACTTTTTTAATAACGTAAAGATAGATCATGTAATAGGAATTGGTATCAAACACTCCGCAGGCAAAATGTATAAAAAAAAGCGGTAATCGGTGAAGGGCGTTTTTAATACCCTCAATGATCAACTCTATCTGACAACTGAAAGGCTGCTGAAGGAGGATGAAAAATGGCAGTAATATTTTATCGAGAGATCAGATGGCGCCCTGCATACGAAGCAGGGGATAATGAGACGGGTTGAGTTTGATACCCTTCGTTTTCTTCTTGGTCTCATGCTTGAACAGTCGGCCTTGTTATTTCGGATGACATTAAGTGGGGTGAAAATTAAATTCGAAAAATATTTATTAAAGAAAAAATGTATTCGTTGCGGAACGGTTGCTGTGCTGATGGTGGAATTTAATATTAGCAAAAGATGCGCGTATATTTACAATAATATGATAAATGAACGTCTGCACTGAGCGGCTGTATTTTATTTCTGTTATGTGTACAAAAGCTGCTTAACATACACTTGTGTGTTCGAATAAAGTAAGCGTTGGTATTCTATTGAAAAAAATACGAAAACATGTATGCAGATGCACAGTTGAATTATGTGGGCGTCGCTTGTGCAGTGTTAACATGAGAAAAATGTGTGTGTAAACTTCGAGGTAAAGTGCAAGATGCATTTGAGAATACGGCGCCCGTATTTTGCAATACGCCTTGAGAGAATAGAAAGTAATACTTGTCGTATTTTAATAAAAGGCTTTGTAGGGTGAAGGATGTATTCATGCGTTTATTGACCTGTAAACGTATAGAAATAATTGCACGTAACTATAAATTTATTTTCTTACGGACATGTATAGAGAGGCAATAGAAATATTTTTAGATCATAAACGGAGAACATAAACGATATAGTTGAAATATTGGAAATTAAGCTAATAATTTCACACGATTAGCATAACCTATAAAAGAGCAAAGTAAGGACTGAAACAGATTGAAGCTTCTTCATATCTCAAAATTCAATCCAAAATATCATTCAAAAATATTAAAAAAGTTAATTCTAACAATGAAACTTGTTGTACATCAATAAATAAACCAGTACAGAAGTGCTTTTGCATAGAAAATATTGTTAAGGAAATGAGCCATTGTATCAACGAAATGATCTCGTACTTGTTATGGACAGTTTAAATTCTAGTTCAGTACTGAATATGTCTCATCTTTTGGTCAATTAACCGCCATAAAAGGAAAATATCAGTCAAAACCATTAATTCAGGAAGAGATTTAGTAAGATGAGCATCAGCGAGGAATTTCTGTTGACTTAGACCTGGTAAATTTCATTTTGGAACAGCAATGAAGCACTCTCTCTGCTTCATGTTTGTTTTTGAGATAGCGGAGCTAAAGATGAGCAATAGATTTACAAAAATTGAGTTAATTGAAGGACAACAAAATATCCATAATTAACAGAGACAAGACAGCAGTCAAAGCAATGGGTTTCTCTAGGTAAATCAGTGCCATAGAAAGGCAACCTTCAAAAGTCTAAAAAAATTAATAGCGTATATTATGCCAACTTATTGGGTCGATTTAATAAGGATTTGGAAAAAAAACACGACCGCATTTGCTAAAGAGAAATGTTCTTTCCCACCATGACAACTCAAAGGTCCATACATCTGTAGTTTCCATGGCATTCATAAATTAGGTTACGAATTACTCCCTCATCAGCCCCATTCTTCGAATTTAGCCCCAAATGACAGTTTTTTTGTTGCCAAACCTGACATCGACAAATCGACAAATTGGAGAAGTATTGCGCAAAGTGTGTAGATCTAGACTAGGAGACTATGTTGAATAATAAATAGATATCGACACGCCCTCGAACCTTCTGTCAAAGGAAACTCGAATGTCAATGAAAATTCCTTCTTCAGGCTATTAATTATCGTTGTGCAGATTATTGCTTGATGTGATACAGAAACCTGTCGTTCGTGCCAATGTGGAGAAAAAATACATATCGCTGACGCTTTTAAAATATGTTTACTGCGGTATTCACTAGATTAAAGAGACGATTACTCAAACCTACTCGCTATAAATTTTCCAATGGTCAATGACTCAAGTTCTCTCAATTTCTCTTGTTTGCTAGCTTGTAGCTTTATCAATGCCCATGAATAAAACAAACGAAATTTAACAAATCCAGTTTGAAGGTATTCACACTTTTTTTCTACAAATAACAAGAGAGAAATTTGACCCAAACAAGACAACTCAAAAAACTGAATAAATCGCTTCTAAATGATCTCGTACTTGTTATGGACAGTTTAAACTCTAGTTCAGTACTGAATATGTTTCATATTTTGGTCAATTAACCACCATAAAAGCAAAATATGAGTCAAAACCATTAATTCAGGAAAATATTTAGTAAGATGAGCATCAGTGGGGACTTTCTGTCGACTTATTGTTAGAACTAGTAAATTTCATATTGGAACACCAATGAAGCAATATCTCTGCTTCTTGTTTGTTTTTGAGATAGCGGAGCTAAAGATGAGCTATAGATTGACAAAAATTGAGTTAATTCGAGGACAACAAAGTATACATAATTAACGAATCTTTGGTTGTGAACAAAAACTTTATAAATCCATTCTTGTATGTAAAGTTTGGACCTATCAAGTAATCTCTGTGAAATCTGTAAATGCACTAAGATGATGTTTAACTTACTTCTTTGTATGTAGATTGTTTGAGATTAGCACCGAAAATTTGAAAGCCAAAAGGATTCAAAATGTGTTTGTCTTATAGATAATGTAGTTTAGGTTCGTCAAATTCTGCAGGAAATTTTTGTTTCTGTCTTGACTGGAGGTTGAATGAGGAAAAAAGGTGGTCCAGCTGCTACTAGTGCAACAGAAGTACTACAAAAATTAA
>ML219593.1:0-16877 GCA_004785975.1 Popillia japonica | reverse complement strand
ACATGAATTTCGTTATAATAAAGCCGAAAGTTTCTCATAAAAAAATTAAAAACCAAATTCTTACATTTCCGATACTTTAACGTACAGTTGGGTAAGATGACGTTCGCAATGGGGTATGATGACGAATGTCTAAGATTCACATATGTATATTACAAACGAAGCGGCCACGTCGCTTATAAGAACTACAGGCTTCATGCCACCAGCACTTGCACTCATCATAGAGAATTCATGCTTCTATTGGTGGATCTTCAAACAGTTCGCTGCATCCAGGACATTTTATGTTATCGTTGCTTTTGGAGCCTGATTTCTGAACTTTACAGTGTTTCTTTGGTTCATTAGCCAATTGTAAGTTACGCTTCACAGAACTCATTGTTTCCTTTCTTTCCTGTTTCTTTCGTTCTTTTTCACCATGTTCCTTTTCCTTCTGTTCAAGCTGCTCCTTGACCGGTGTTAACATTAAAATACTACACTTTTGCTTCTTTCTTGTGTTTGAAGTTGGTTGGTCGTATTTGGGTAAAGCCCTTATCTTCCACGGGGATCTGAAATGCATGGTATCATTTCCAACGCATGATGGACCTGGAGTAGCATTTGTGGGATCGTCTCCGTCAGTTATTATTTTTGTATTAGTTGGAGGAATTTGCAAATTAATTAAAGGCTCATCGCCAGACGAATTCCAGTCAGCGTCTTCTGTTTTAGTTCTCCCTGCTGACAATGGACGCTCCGATACACAAGCCGGTGCAAAAACTATATCTGACTATATATGTGGATTGTACGGTTCTATACCTGTTCTTTGGAATCCATTTATCGCTATTTCCAGTGTTGCTGCTTTCAAATAAGCTTCTCCAAATATGTGTCCGATATTTCTATCAGTTATAATTTTTCCAGGATTGTTGACCATGAACCTATCGCATGCCTGCCCGTAATGAGTTTTAAGGGATCAGTAAAAGGCAACATCCAAAAGTTGCATGCGATGAGTTGTGTGTGGAGGTAGGCTAATCAGAATAGGCTGATCATAATGATCTTGCGACCATTCACGCCTGGTCGTTTTCTTTTTGTAGTTCTTGGCACCTACAAATTATTAATCACAGCAATAAATCAAGAAAGTAAAATATGGGGTAAGATGGCGAATTCGGCATCTTACCCCACGTCAACTTATCCACACACCATATTAGTAACAAACAACAGTGTAGTAAAGTGAGGCGTAATGAATGATGAGCTCTGCTCACAACCAAAAGTGAACAATTACTCTACACAATCGGATGTTGAATGTAAAACTTCGCACTTACATTGTAGTACTGTAAATTTCTTAATTTACGTGGCACCAAAATTATAAGACAGATGCCGGAAAATCCCAGTTGGATATAACTCCGAAGTTGGTTTATTGAGCGCCATGTCCCTTTGTATATTACAACTATATATTAATAGGAAGCTGGCCTAGGCATCAGATATTACAGGTTTCTATCGTGATTCGGTTAACTATTGGTTCGTCATCTTTCCCATCTCGTCAACTTACCCCACTCTCCCCTATATATGAATTTGACGTGTTTGTTCGACTCGTTGACTGAACGCTTTCTGACCGCATCGGGCACATTTTAAATGTGGTGACCACTATTACCAATCAGCTGATCGGTCACAGCAATGGTCAAACTTTTTACTAAATGATTCACGGCGGTTAAACCGAACATTTGACACAGCCTCAATTCATACTGTAACACTAGAATGACATAACGGTAAACATTCAAGATTAGAACTGCATATATTACTACTGTGACGCGGTTATATATTTAACAATAATACGACATTCAAAACTGTAGAAAGTAGCAACATTTTTAGTTGTCATTACAAACAACAAAAATGTTAATTATATTAAAACCTAATAAGGGTTTAACACGTCTGTATATTTAATTATTTTGTTATTATAACTTATCGTTTTCTAGCAACAGATTGATTTAGTTATTTTTATGTGATTGGTGAGTTAGTGGTGTAAGTAAATGTCACCTCACATTCTCACGGCATCCCCAAGGTGTTTAATAGAACTTCGTAGTAACCAGCCTAGAAATCAATGCCATTTAAGTAATATAATACCGTTCTTGATGGAACAAACTCATAAACGGAATGAGATCCTTTTATGATTTAGGTTGTAGGTAGTACAGCGAAGTAATGAATTTACGTAATGAATACTTAAACTACCGCGGAGAACAATAGACAAAAAAAATTAAAAGTACTCTGGCAGTATTTTAAACAAAATACGGTCATAACGTCCTAAAATTACAACCCCGACAGAAGATCGTAATATCGTTTTAATCAGTAGAAGAAATCACCACAAAACAGCGCCAGAAATTGCCGTTGAAGCGAACGTCAATCGCCTGAAAGTAATCACTCTGACCACGGTTAAGAGACGCTTAAAGGAAGCTTCTTTACATGGAAAAATTGCTGTAAAAAAGCCCTTGTTACGTAAGCAAAATTAAACGGTTAAATTGGGCACAAGAACATAAAGATTGGACCATCGAACAGTAGAAAAGTGGGTTGTGCTCCGATGAGTCTAAATTTGAGGTTTTTGGTTCGAGAAGAAGGGTATTTGTTCGGAGATCAACTGGAGAGCGATTAGCTGGAGCTGGGATTTAGTGCGAATCGAGGAGATATTAAAGAAAGAGTGCTAGCAACAAATTTTGGAGAAGCACGCCATTCCATCGGAAACACGCATAATCAGCGAAAACTTCGTGTGTCAACAGGATAATGATTCGAAACACACCTCGAAATTATGCCGTAATTACTTCAATCCAATGGAACATGATGGGAGATTGACAAGTATGAAATGGCCCGCACAGAGTCCAGACATCAACCCAACGAACTTTAATGGGACCATCTCGACCGACCAATTAGAAAATCGGCTCCTACATCTACAAAAACACACAATATTTAATTAGTTTCGTTGTTTTCTTTTACTTTCTATTCAAAGTTTTGTTTTTATTTTTCGTATTGTTACGTATTTAACCATTAGAATAAATAGTTTCATTTTTGTATTGGAGTTTCATTCAAAATTGCGTTAGTAGGATGGGCAAATAATTCTTCGCACACTTTCTAGTCTAAATCTTATTCTATTTGGCATTCCCTCTGCTTTGACCCTTTTTGTACGAGAGTGGAAGAATTCTCTACGCTTGCTTAAAAAAACATTTTGCTCCCAGACTGTTGGTGTTATTTTCCACATCTGTAAACAATTATTTCAACAAGCTCTCATAAGAAACATTTCTGCAGTATTTGTTTTAGAATTCCACGTTTCACAACTTACACCAGAAATGAGAATTGCGTTGGCATAGAAGATATTCACAGAAATATACTTTACATAATACATATACAAAAGGAATGTAGACATAATCAATGATGGAAATATATGTACCTACATGTTTCTAATAGACAGCTTTAAATAAACTAGAAAAATTGGAGTTATTTTTCATGTTTAGGTAATTTCTAACAGAAGTTCTGCTTATTCAAACTTCTTGTGTTCATGGCGGTATTGCATGTGTAATCGTAATCTGGCGAATAATTTGAAACCCTACGCGGTTAACGATAACAAAACATGCAGATAGCAAGGCGTGTACATATATGTACATATATAGTTAAACATACAATGTGAGCAAGACATAAGAAATAAATAAAATTTGTGAAATCGAATATATTTCAAATGACTAAAAGTTTATTATCGTTTCTGCATCTTTCAATGTATTGTTTGTGCATACTGATGATTCCTTTAAATAGAATTATAAACGATAGTTATTAGTACTTTCCAGCTAATAATTTCTGCGTTGTATAGATACTTGATGCCTTATTATCAAAATAATTGCTAAATAGATATCGTAAATCCATATTTTGTTAACTTGTGTAAAGAATTTACTTAGAAATATAATAATTTACTAGGATTAGTTTTCAGATGATTTCATATTAATTAATCCTTGGGGATAAAAGCACTAGCAAACTCATTGCGGTATCTTAGTCAATTATTTACTTTATACGTCTGTCAGAGCAATTATTGTTTCGTGATTCGGATATCACACTAAAGAACATAATAAACTTACAATCGAAACAACACTTCCATGACACTTTCATTCTGCACTTGAAAATTGAAATAATAATAAATAGTAATAAATGTACATGTGTTAATGTTAAGGAACAAAAACTTTTCAATACTTGCAATAGTTCTGAATTTATGGATTTACAAAAATATACAAATATAATTATGTATATCCATATAAAAGTATGACTCCAGAAAAAAAAATAAGAGTAAATTTCGTAAGTCTCAACTGTTCTAACTGGAAAGCAATTTCCTTTAATTTTTTATTAAATAGCTTATATTATATATGTATGTATATTGAAGGCAGAGGAAGATTAAACAAAATAGATTTTTTATGTTGAATGTTTAACTCTGATTTTAACCTAATTATTGTACACAGTTAATTTGTCATATGTTATTAATCATCAGGTTTATATAAATCGCATAATAATCTCGTTAGATTAATAGCTATAATATACAAATTACATATATCCTTCATATATTAAAGTAGCATTTAACAAATTTGCGACTGATATAGAGAACAAAAAGTTAGCGTTATGCCTCTAATATAATGATAATTGACGTAATCGATTGATGGATATGCCAATTGTTTAAAACTTACTCCGCTATTAAGCGATCGAGTAAACGTCAATCTTTCTGTGGAATGATTAAAACAAAATAACAGTACCCTGATGCATTTTGTTTCAATAAATAAATCAATGCGTAAAATAAATTGCAGAAAATATACCGAGATATAATCCAAAAGTATTTTTGATGCGTGCAAATATATCACCCTAGCCGTAGCCCTAGTCGTATATGTATTAAAATGCCGACATTTGCAGTAGAATGACTGCAACTTTAGGGAATACTGTGACATACGATGGTAACAGTCGAAATGCAATTCGCTCGTACTGATAAAGTTACTGTAGAAGCGTTCTTTTTTAAATCAACAATGTTATGGGACTTTCGGGTCGTATTACACACAGCGCTGTGAGCCAGGTTAGTCTCAAAGTGACTGTTCATAGAACATTACAGAAACAATTGTTGCATCCGTTTCACGTACACCAAGCACAAACGCTCACAGAAAAGAATAGCCTATTAAAGTATTCCAGTCAAAAACCAATTAGCTTTTATATGAAAAAAGAAAAGACTGAATGGGCTAAGTTTTATTTTTATGAGAGCAATAGAGAAAGCAAAATTAACATCAGTGGCGTTTTAAACCGTAAAGCAGCAATTTATTACATCACTTAAACATTATTTTTTAGAAAATTTGGTGTATTGAAGAGGCATTCGTTCGAGGTTTAACCATTGCGTGATAAACCTTTTTTCATCATACTTTTTAAAAAAGGGTATAATCAATGTGGACATGTTAATGTATGACAATCATTAAGTGCTATTTAAGTGAATCTTGTTTAGAAATAAGATAATTAAATATGGAGGTATATGACATTTATTTCAAGTCTACTGTTATCGTTATTCTGCATTCGATATTTAACATGTATTTCATGGTACCTGCACACTAGACTGAGTCAGTATTACAATTTGACAAAACGTTCCTTGCAGTCAACTCACTAACGTTTTCTTGCAGAACTTGACGAGTCGCCGCGTCAACTAATCATATGCAACATTTTACTAATGAAATTTACATTTAATTTCGTTGACTTCATAAGAGATAAGTTTATTAGTCAACACATTTATCTATATGAACATGACAAATTATTTATACTAGCATCTGTATGTACATACAGGGTACTATATAAGAAAAAGGTTAATGTCTGGTTGGGCATAATAAATAATACATTGATTGGTCCCTTTTTTATAAATGGTATTTTAAATTCTAATGCTTATTTGAACCTTTTGCGAAACTCAATACTTCCTGAAATTCGGCAACTTGCAATACAAAATTGTTGGTATCAACACGACGGAGCTCCACCACATTCAACAGTTGAAGTAAGGAACGTTCTAAATGAAAATGTTCCTGATCGCTGGATTGGAAGATACGGGCCGATAGGATGGCCAGCAAGGTCCCCAGATTTAGCCCCAAATGATTTTTTCATTTGGGGTTACCTCAAATCAAAAGTATATACGCATATACCAATATTAACAACACAGGATTTGAAAATCAGAATAACAAAAGAATGCAATAATCCCAGAGCATCACCAAATAAAATAACCAATTCTATATGAAATTTTTATTATCGTTTAGGTTATTGTTTAGAACAAGAAGGCGGCCATTTTGAAAAATACTTATAATAACAACATTTATCATTTAATTCCTTATGTATCAATAAATGACCCACTCTTTGTCTGTTTTTAGAGTATAAACACATTTGCATTTTCCCCTTACACAACACAGAAGGGTATTAAAAAAGTACTGCAAACTAGTTTGAAACGCGAAAGGATATTTGACGTATTTCAATTGACACCAATTGACACTAAAAATAATTATTCTTGACGCTAGGGTAGTGTGTATAATGGGCTGCCTATCGTATAATGCTTTGACTCGATTATTTTAAAATGCAACATAGGGATATATTGCATAGTAAAATAATAGCACTGTATGTACTATCGGAGACTAATTAATAAAGGAACTTTTATTTTAAATATATCCAAACTATAGAATTACTTTAAACAACGATTGAAAATCATTTAACTGTAGTAAAAGTAAAACTATTGTTGTGAAATAAAGATAGTTTTTTAGTTACCTCCCCACTCTTGTGGAGGTTGACAGTAGACGAACTCCTAAGCAACCTGACCAATCTAGGCATATCCTGTCAAGGATATGCCGACGATATAGTAATTTATGCAAGGGGAAAGTTTGAGGACACCCTCTGCGACCTTGTTCAAAGAGGACTTACTGCTACGGAAAGGTGGTGCCAATAAGTGGGTCTAAACATAAACCCCACGAAGACCACTCTTATAGCATTCACAAGAAAGAGGAAATCAAGTCTCAAAACAATAAGGATTGATGGGCAAGACATAGATTGGAAGAAAGAGGTGAAATATCTAGGCCTTATTCTAGATAATAAACTTTCGTGGAACAAGCATGAGCTTGAAGTAACAAACAAGACAAAAAAGGCCGTAATGGTCTGTAGAAACTTTGCAGGAAATAATTGGGGATGTAACCCGAATATACTGCTCTGGATGTACACTGCAATAGTGAGACCAATGATCACTTATGGAGCAGTGGCTTGGAGCAAAAGAACTAACCTGGTCAGTGCGAGGGCTAATCTTGCCAAAGTGCAAAGACCAGCATGTGTATGTATAACTGGGGCAATAAGAACTTGTCCCACAGCAGCTATTGAAGTGGTATTAATCCTTGCTCCTCTCCACATCTTCGTGGAGAGCACAGCGAAAAGTACCACACGTAGAATGATCGGGGAAGGATTAGCTAGGCATACGCCTCAGCTTCCTGAAGTCGAGGAAGCCTGGGACATGCCCCGAGATGACTGTCCAAGGAAGTTCAGTTTTGTGAAAAGGTTCACCACAAAGCTTAGTACCAGAAATGAATGGGACAAGGACACCGTTTCGAAACTTAATAGTAACGCCATCAAATGGTACACTGATGGCTCGAAAACGGCAGAGGGAACTAGAATTGGGATATATGGGCCTAGAACCAAATATTCCGAAAGCTTGGGGATGTACCCAAGTATCTTCCAGGCAGAAATACACGCTATTGACAGATGCGTCCAGTTCAACATCGATAGAAGCTATGAAAAGCAAGAGATTATCATAATGTCTGATAGTCAAGCAGCCATCAGGATGCTGAATTCCATAGTTATCAGCTCCAAAATGGTTTGGGAATGTCTAGAAAAACTAAATGAGCTAGGCAAAAGAAATAAGGTAACCCTATTGTGGGTTCCGGGACACACCGGAGTGAAAGGGAATGAAATAACAGATAACCTTGCTAAGAAGGGAGCCGGAACACATTTTGTTGGGTCTGAACTTTTTTGCGGGATAAGTAACAGCTCAATACTGGAGCAGCTCAAGCGTGAAGTAGAGCAAAAGAAATCCAAATACTGGGAGAATCTCCACGATATGAGGCAAGCTAAAACTCTTCTGGGAACATACAACCAAAAGAGATTCTCAGAATTCATTAGGCTCAGCAAAAATAATATTCGTATATTGACGGGGATCCTCTCAGGCCACTGCAAACTGAACGTGCACTTAAGGAGGCTCGGAATAACAAAAGATGCCGAATGCAGATTTTGTGGGGAAGAGGATGAATCATCCATCCATCTACTCTCAAACTGCTATGCACTGTGCAACCCAAGAGCTTTGCCTCTAGGAGCACATGAAATTGAAGAGGGAGAGCTACCTAATCTGGGGCCTTCCGATATCCTGCACTTCCTAAAAGGAATCGGACTAATTGGCCAGCTGTAAACAGCGAGAATGGGGGACACAATAGATCTTTTAGGTCGCAGTGGATTATCACCCCAACACCATACATACATACATGGTTGCAATTTTTGTAATCGTAGTCGTATTTTCCTTTTTATTAAAGAATTGTTGGTTCTTTATCTGCAACATCTACATACATTCAACATTCGAAACAGACTGACTCTGATTGTGCGTTACACATATGTTAAATATCGCCTATTACTACACCTGCTCTGCGCTAGATATATTGGTGGCGCAGTGGCGAGACGAATATTTTATAAATATCTTTGTCATCTTTTGTCTCGCATCTGGGAAAGAATTTGCGCAAAATATTTTGGATTTAAGATTAATAACATAATATCGTTCCATTTTTCATCGTCTTTACTTTTATTTCAAATATATTGCAGAAAATGTATAATTTGTGTAGTTTGCAAGCGATATGTAAAGATATTAATTGAAGCAGGTTTTTACTAATACATAAAGTGCAGTGCAGTTACAATAATAGAAAAGCTTGAAGGTATTATGAACATTTTGATATAAGCAGTAAAAATTAGTGGAATAAAAGAAAACTATGTATTTGGCTAAAGTAACTTAGGGACTAATAGCAAATGAGTAAGTATTCAAGTAACTAAATACTTTAATTTTCTATCCTAAGAAATACGAGAAAATATCGACAAAAAGTTACGTTAAAAGAGTTATCTAGGATAATGTTTGCGCCACTACAATTTCTTCACAAATGTGAATGTACCTTCCAACAAAGAACGTATCATAGACGTAACTGACTTTGACTTCGCCGGGCAACTTTATCTAACTTTAGAGAATAGTTTGCTTCCATTTCTGAAAACATTCAATTTCATGAAAGAAGTTTGTCTTGAATTATCGATATTCAACCTATAAACACAATAGTGTTTAATTGTAACATATCTCAAAACATTGTGCAATTACTGTGTATGCAATATAGTACGAGAATTATGTAAGGTGTGAGTATATATTACAGAGTTCGTATATAGATTAACACAACAGCAGTATGAAAATATCTGTGTGCAAAGTATACCTAACAGTTAAATTTCAGCTGAAAAAGGACACTGCAATCAGAAAGAAATAATACGAGAACCTGAAAATATCTCGCAATACAGCTAAGATAAAGCTATTAACTTTTGACTATTTGACTGAACTTCTTTATATTTGTACTCTTAGTAACAGTAATAATTACTGCTACTATAATTGCACGCCAAATTCTTGAAAATATACTTTATTGAAGAAAGCCAAATAGGATGAAAGTATAATAAGATTACCGAAGCAAAACAGGTTTTATCGCAAATAATGCAACAGAATTTTAATAATTATATCAACGACTTAAAAATTACCTAATCTTAACAAAATTCCTGCAAATTCTGTGAAATTCGAAGTTGTAAGTTACCTATGTGGACATAAACTCGGGTAATGCTGTCAGATGTCCTTCTAACACATCAAAAATCAATCTTTGGTGGTTGTAATCATCGAATTAGTTCGTCATCAACTTGATAAACAACAATTATTCAATTATATGAAAATTAACTAAACTGACCTAAGCGTTAATTGTGCAGAAAGGCACAATTAACATTATCTAAAGCACATTTTGTAGACGAAATATGTATACCGATGCATTTCAATTAAATATGAAGACATGGTACGATCGTCAATTTATAATTCTACAATCTAAAACTAACTTTAATTTATATGTAATTGGAAATAGAAGAAGGTAATAGATGTGTAACAACCGGGTAAAAAATGCTACAGTTATCAAAATACCATAACTACTTATACCTATGTATATAATATTTCTCCCACTAATAGCTGTATTAAATAAGGTTACTTGAATAAGTCATACACAGTCAAATAAGGAAAAAAGTGGTTATTTATTATTTTCATTTGAAGGACAAATCACAATAAATTTGATCGGGGAAATAATTTATGCCAAAATACTCCAGAACAAGCTGCAGTGGCTTACATTGTGTAAGAAAATATAGCTCATGGAGTATGCGGCAAGTTAAATAGGAGATTACCATGCATGAAAGATAGTTATTGCAGTAAGAAATATCCCGAATTGCGTTTGAAAGCTACTCAAACATGTAACGATGAATAATACACTATTTCGCAGAAGATCGACTTCCACCATATTACGATTTTTTTGCTTGTAAAGCCTGTTTTACACGATGCTAAATTTATGGAATAAATAAATTTAGCATAGTTATTACATGACCGTACAAAATTATTTTACACGTTGCAAACAAAAAATTGAATTAAGAAATTTATACTATTTTCTTTTTCATAAATTATTTAGAAGTTGTTCTAAAGCATATAGTAAAACTGTGCACGTTGCTCAATTGTTTATTTCCTTGTTTGTAAAATTTTTATTAACAACTTAAAATCGATGAAACCTTTTGAATTTTTGGTATTGTTATAACACTAGTCCAACCTCTATAAGCATTAAATATCCTTACCCTATTATGCTGCTACTTATGTTAAAAGTCGAAATCGAAGTTAAAGAGAAATCATCGAACCTACAATTTGTACTCAATTTCTCTGGTTTCCATCAGCTAGTGTCCGATCGATCTTACTATACGACCAGAGAGCCTGTAGCTTTCAAATTACTAAAGCTCGTTTATTTTAAATGGTACATTCCGTATGTATGTATATATTTTATATCGATTATAACAGATTTTTTATTTTTTTATTACATACAGTATTTCCTATACCTAAAGTTGAGACGGTTTGATTTGTACGTAATAATAATAATAAAATAAACTAAATACTTTATTCATCGTTAAGATGGTTCGTTTACAAAGAATACATACATTCTACATTAAATATTACAATAAACTCTTAACATAAACACTTCAAAACTTCTTAAATTTACCAATGTTATTACACGCCTGTTTAGATCTATCTGGTAATTTGTTGTACAATTTCAATCCCTTATAAAACAAACTTTGGAGAGAAAATTTGAAATATAGTTGGGATTAAAACATTCAGAAGATTTGTAGAAGGGACAGTCATTAGAAACTTCTTAAAGGAACTGAGCACGACCAACAAGACGTCGAAAACTTTTCTGTGCAACTATCCCGAAGACTTTGAATCACTATACTACCAAATTTGTAGTTTTTAATTGGCAAGATGTGCACATACACATACATATATTATAACTGGAGTATATAACCCCGACATTAATAGAAAGTCGATTTAATAAAAAATGCAATGTTAAGAAAAATAGAACTAGTTGAAGCAACAAGTTAAATTTAAAAATGTGAAATTAGGATAAAGAAGTTCTGGATCTGATTGGCGTCTCACAAGGGGAACACCAGGGTTGTCCGATACGCACGTTGATGGGTCTCAACTATGTTATAGAGGAAACTCCTCTGAGTACGAGCTTTTATCCTAACGCGCCCTAGTTTCTGAGAAAAGTCATCCTTGTTTGGCGTGTTCTTTATATACCATTAATGCTAGTCTTCGTACAAATAAGCGTCCTTAGAGCACTGGACTGGATGTACGACCCCGCCATTCCTGCCATTATTTTTTTCGACGTTAATATGCACAATATTAACAATTATATATAATGCAAATTATTCACAAATGATATTTTTTGGTTCTGTCTTCGTGCCAATGCTTAAATACGCATGGCTTGCGTCAAAATTATTAGTAGAGGAAAGAACACCTTTTTTGAATGTTAACGCAATGTGCTTTCCCGTGTTATTTACGCGATGATGCCCTTGAAAAACTTTGTCGTTTATAAAATCGGCCTTGTGCTCGTCGACTTTATCGTATTCTGGCGTGAAACTCAAAATACACGTCATAACGGAGATTTGCTTGGAATTTATTTATTAATAAAATTATCACCCCGAAAAATATTGTTTAAGAATAATTTGCATGAAATATAATTAATACTTTGTTACTATATTTTATTATTATTATATATTGTTACTAATATTGTGCACAATAAGATTGAAAAAAAAAACAACTGATAGGAATCGAATGCGAGTTAGCAGAGTCATAGGCGTACATCCAGCACACTGCGCTACGCTCGCTTACTTGTACGGATACTAACATTAACACTGTATAAAGAAGAAACTAGGGCGCGTTGCGATAAAAGCTTGTACCTGGATACTCAGCGGAGGTCCCTTTAGAACATAGTTGAGACTCATCAAGATTCGTGTCGGACAACCCTTGTGTTCACCTTGTCAGTTAATTTAATTTCACATGTGGAAGTATTTCACGTTTCCTTGCGCCAATAGCTTGACTCATTCCGGTTTTAATAATTTATCTTTTAAAGGGTCCCTCACATAAAAAATCTAGTGGATCAGGATATCTAGTTAGCATCTAGCATTTTTCTTGCTATCCATCCAGTACTATATGCATTTGACAATAACTGTTTTACACCTCCTTGGTTATGATTCGGGGCACCTTCATGTTGAACCTACATACATATAACAACAACAACAACATCTTAAGTGATTAGTTCGGAATGTTTGAGCAGAATCTGCTTTAATTTTTTGAATTGCCGTCTCTTTTGGGCGCTACCATTGATGCTATTATTCATTGTTTCAAGGGTTATCTACACAGAAGAAGAACTAAAAGCGTAATGGCTAATCGCTTTATAGGTACCTAGTGTTGCTTTCTAGTACCTAGACAATAGAAACAAGCAGACTTATTATATTATATGAGACTACAACATGATGGTGCCCCGAATAGGATTGCGGCAATCACAATGTATATAATTTGAGGAAAGTTAAATGATATCGAAGGCTTCCACGGCCCGAGTCTCTATAATGAGGGTTTCCGGGTGTTGACCGTGTCATGATTAGTAAAATATATACAGTACAAAATAAAAATAAAAATAAAATGCACAAGATATACAATAACTCGACGTTTCGCCACTAATGTAAGCGGCTTCTTCAGGAGCAAAAGAGGTTAACTGGGTGGGTACCAGAAGGTCACGGTAACTCGACGTGTAAACCACGCTAGAGGCGAAAACCTTCTGGTAGGTGAGGGGCGTCAGAAGGCCACGGTAACTCGACGTGTCAACCACGCTAGAGGCGTATATCTTGTGCATTTTATTTTTATTTTTATTTTGTACTGTATATATTTTACTAATCATGACACGGTCAACACCCGGAAACCCTCATTATATAATTTGAGGAGTTCACTTCAACTATTATTCAAAGAATGCAGGACTTAATTTATTTTAACTAAGCACACAGTGTAGGTATAGACGTTATTGTCGGTTGTAAGGTATTGTAAAAAAACTATCATACAGTAAGGATATACAGTATGAAATATAAAAGTGTTCAGCAACACCAAAGCTTTGCTTTAATGCAACTATTAACCCATTATTTTTTTTACTTGTTCTATAATTTTAGAATGTGTTTGAGGGCTACAACATCCTCATAAATCTACTATTCCTGATTCGTATGTGCAAACATACATACATACACACTTTTATTTTACACCTAGATACTATATCCAAAGCAGTTCAATTCAAGTGCAAGTATGCCAATTAAATAACCTCAATTATATGAAAGATTCAAAGAACAAATAATATGTAGGATGTTGCATTTAAGAAAACAAAGTAATTTATGTTACACAGAAACATTGCTGTAAAGGAGATCAAGTGTGGCCCGGTAGCAGTGGCGTAACTACATAGATGGGCTATACCGAAATAAAAATGGGCCCTATTTCGAGAAAGTTCATACTAAAATTAATGAAAAGAAATCATCACAAAGTATCCGTCCTAGAATAGAATTTTTTTTAGTACCTATCTGTAGTTTCATCGATAGTTTTCCCGCGTTTTTTTCGTCAGAAATCTATTACATTATAGTTATGTACCATAATACATATGTATATCATTGAAACAGAAGATTCTTCTATTCATCGGTCGATTACTACGCTTCAATTTGCGATAGATACCAATTTCTGTTATGATTTAGTTACGAGTAGTAGACTTTCCGGTTTAAGAGAAATCAATTTGATGTACATATGTATTTGAAACGCAGGGGATGTAAGGGACATGAATTTCCGGGCGTTCTATCGTAAACTCAAATTTAATGAAGTTATAATTATCTAAAATCTGAATACATCAAGATGCATGGTAAGAAGCAAGTTTATCCAAAAACGAAAACTGCGGACATTCCTGAAGTGAAACTTTTTGATAGCGTCCGAAATGCTAAAATTGAACTAACGTTTTCTTAATCATGAGCATGTTGAATTATTAGAAATTTTAAAAAAGTGAAGCAAGTGAATAATACAAACAAGCCCGGTTATTATTTTTAGAAGAGAATTCTGGGGCAGACTTATCGCATCTTGCTGTTGCAGGAAGTGACAGTGTTATTAGATATTTTCTTCTTATTTTCTTTCAATTAAGGAATTTCTTAACTTTTCGACCACGGGCACTCTAATAAAGTAATGTTACAATTACCAATAAACTTTGCGTGTATATAATTTTATTTCACCGCACTGTTCATTAACATTGAATATAATCACTTTTAAATTACTTGTTTACATTTTATAATAATAATAATAATAATAATAATAATTCATGCCTTAGCATCCCCCAACAGCTTGCGCCAATTACAGGGGGCATCGGTTGGCCATGAGTTATTATTACGCCTGCGGCTGTAGACCGACTTAAGATGTTATCTTTCCGCATTTGCCGTGGAATTTGGGAAACTACAGAAAACCAAATTCAGAAAGAACGTATCGGATTCGAACCCGATACCACCAGACTGTGAAGCGAGCGCGCTAGGCACTGAGCTACACAGCTGGCTTTATTAGGTAGTATAAGTAATTTTGCAGTAGGACGCTTGTATTTCTGTGTTAAAACAAACGCTTCCTGGATTTTTTCATTTCTGTAAAAGGATTATTTTCAGAATTTTGCAGTATATACGCTCTGAATAACTAGAATCCCGTTTGCCGAATAAAAAAGTAATTCATGCACGGAGCCAATGCGGTACAACGTCCATAAAATATGCTAATAGCGTTCCGGTCACAAGATAAAGAGTGCATTGGCGTAACTACAGCGAACCTGTCTCGTGATTTTCGGTACGAATCGATTGTATAGTATAACCCGGTAGGGCGATGGCGTGGTGACCGTCCGCCTTTCCACGCAGTGCCGGTCATCATTTTTATAGCTGCGAAAAAGAAGGCGAGGATGCCTCGTTAGGAAATCGTCGCGGACATAACGGTCAAAACGGAATTGTCTCATCGGATGTGAATACTATGATTTATGAGGGTCGGCGATTCCTTTTTTATCAACACTTTCGAAAACACGGACGCAATGAATCATAACATTGTATAGTTTGGTCATTTCCTGCCCGAAAAGATTTGTGTAAAATTAATTGAACCACGTTTTACCGTTACGTAGTTTAAATGGTTTGGAACAGCAAAGAAAATGTGTTGAAAATAGAGTTGCGAATAGTATTAACACCACATCTAGCGTAAATTCTGGGAGCAGTAATCAGTAAGTAAATTAACATAAGCACATGCTGCATTGACTGTTTTGAGGTCTTTCGAATGTTGCCTTTATTAGTTAGGATATGTTACACATATTTTTAGGGCCGTTTTACACGAGACTAATTTTAATACTAAATTGTATACAATTTCTGCGCGCGCAGATTTAGTGGATTAGTATACAAGAAATTAGAACTGGTTCTATTTTCTTGTATACAAGTTCACTAAATATGGGTCCTATTATGATCAGTTATAGTTTCTAGACGTGGAAGAACAAATTATGAGAATTATATTCACTGCAAGGAAAACATATTTAGAAAAAAGATTACATGAATAAACAGAACACTATTATATGATAATCTGTTATTAAAGTTAAATGTGCATCTCTTTATTTATAAAAATATTAAAAAATATATTTTTAAAGCGGTCTTATATTTTATATCAAAACTATCATATACACAAAGTACTACATATTATGTATAGTATTGCATTATATTGCCATTCTAAAACACCATCTTCGTTGAAATATTCAGTAAACTCTTCCCGTATGCGAACTGCTGAAGTTGTGGTTCGATTACCTCCTTGTTGACTTAAATCTCAGGTTATCACACGAACTATGAATAAAGCCCATGCGCTTTTATGCGATTTAGTACTAAAAACGCTTATCTACCAACTTTACGTGTCATACAAGACTGTAATAAGCGGACTAAATTTGTTGCTAAATTTTTAGTACTTAATATTCAGTATTAAAATTAGTCTCGTGTAAAACGGCCCTTATGTGGCACATGTTTTACGCAAATTTATGATAGACCATGTGTAGGTTTTAAAGAGTTTTCTTTCTTAAAATAACCTATGTAATTCTATAGTCCATTCAGTGTAAGTTCCGAAATTCACTAGATCAAATCTAATAACAATTTTGATTATAATTGATTATTATACTATAAAAATAGTAAATGCAAGACAAACT
>SMLS01074853.1:0-11930 GCA_004785975.1 Popillia japonica | reverse complement strand
ACCTCGGTTACCCAGCATAGCCATAACCAAGTTCAGCCGACAGCTAGACTACGTCCATTAGAAGGCATTATTGATATGAACTCGTTGGCTGGGGGAGACATTACTTTAGAAAGAGAGTGTACATATATTGCTTCTGTACCGGGTGACCAGCTAAGAATGCTGTATCTCGGAAACTATTCGTCCGAGAAACTTGCGGAAAAGAAATATTACTGAAGCGGTCAAATGAAGACCGTGGAAAATATTATCAGATTTCCAAGATGATCGCCTGAGGTTTTAACAGGCAACTTAAACTTTTAAAGTGATTTTTCACTGAAATACATCCTGTAAATGTTACCGAAAAATATGTGCCTTTTAAAGCTAAGCTTTAATCGAGTATTTTTTTTTTAAGACTCTCATATATCTACTAAAATAAAGTGGCGGGGAGTAATTCGATGTTTATTTAAATAAACAGCTATAATTCCCAAACAACTGACCGGATTTTAACGGGTCCCGTTGGAAAACGCATTTATTGTTCTATCAAACGCGTCTTATCTATGATATGTCTAATTCTTAGTTGCTAGAACGACAGATATAATAACAGAAAATTGCAAAATTCTCTAAAAAATCAAATGGAATAATATGACTTTATTTTCATAAAAATGTAGTGAAATGATACTTATATAGGTTAGAAACGGTAATTGAAAACTGTATCTCAATATCGTATTCCTAGCTTGAAATATGGAAGTAGGAAAATTTTATCATATAATTCAAAAAAAACACTATTACACCGGTATTTATTGTTGTTTCATTGTCTTTTTTTAAGATTCAATGATAAACATTTCATATTTTAATAAATTTTAAATAATAAAAATATTTTTAGTGAAAAAAAATGTGCAGGTGTACAATAAGAAAAAATGATCGATTTTGAAATAAAATTAATGCGTCCTTCAATGTTTCAATTGCCTTGCATCACATTCAATGCATTATTCGAGCCGCGTGGACATTCCAGCAGCTTCAAATTCTGCTCTTGACAGCCTACGAATAGCCTCTTATATTCGTATTTTCATGTCGTCACTGGCTGTTGGTAGAGTTTGCTAAACGATATCTTTCAACCGACCCTATACATGGAAGTCAGAATAGTAGCACAGGTTAGTTCTGGCGATCGCGATGGTCAAAGAAATATTAACTTGCCCAATCCACCTCTGGTGATATCAGATTTAAATCTTTTCACACATTTTTTCAGAAATGTGCCGGGCAACCGTCCACTTGCAAAAACATATTTCGTCGTAATTGCAAGGGCACATCTTTTAATAAACTAAGCATTTGATTTACCAGAAAATCAAGAAATAAGGCATCATTTAGTGGTTGATCAAAGAAATAGGGATTTATAATAGTTCCGCCCAGAATGCCATACCACATATGACTCCAATAACTTTGATGTTGGACCTTACACGGACCTTATAATGTCCACGCAGAAGCGGGTCCAACAATGCAGTACGTGTGATGCAAGACAGTTCGAATGTTGAAGGAAGCATTAGTTTTATTTCATTGTTCATTTTTATTTTTGTACGTTTTTTAATTTCTTTTAAACTAGAAATATTTCCATTATTTAAAATCTATTACATTATAAATTTTTATCATTGAATCTTGAAAAGGGACAAATAAACCAAAATAAATGCCGATGTAATAGCGTTATTACAAGCTACCAATAAGATATCAAGATACCGTTTTTAGTAACTTATTTAGCTCATTTTACTACATTTTTATGAAAAAAAGTCATATTATTACATTTAGAAAATTTTGTAGTTTTTGTACTAAGAATTAGACATATCATAGGTAAGATGCATTTCATGGAACAATAACAGCTTTTTCCAACGAGGCCAAGTTCGCTGAAATTCGTTCACTCATCTAGGAGTTACAGCTATTTATTTAAAAAACATCGAATTACCCCCCACCACTTTATTTTAATAGATATGTCATGGAGTGTTAAACAAAAATTACCCGAGTAAAGCTTAGGTTTTAAAGGCTCATACCTTTTGGTAACATTTACTGGGTGTATTAAGTTAAAAAGTTAAAAATCACTTTAAAAGTTTAAAATGACGATTAGGCCTCTTGGGGACCGTCTCGGAAATCTGACAATATTTTTGACAGTTTTCTTTTGACCACCTTAGTAATATCTTTTTTCCGCAAGTCTTTCGGACGAATAGTTTCCGAGATACAGCACTTTGCATTCTTAGCTGGCCACCCGGTACAAAACGAGGAAATACCAGAAAGTAAGGCGACTCGGAACTGTAGAACGAAAAGTTTATCTACAAAGCTGCAATTACTATTTCTTACGCTTATGTACGCTTCATAGCTTCATTTTGTGCAATATACTTGTACCACAGAATATCAAACAACCAGAATTTGCACTCCTCCTGGCGCGAAAAGTACGCGTAGTTTTAGTGCGCAGCGTAATCCGCCATCTTCTCTAGAAGAATAATACTTCACAGTAGTTATTCGAGCGTTGTTCATTGTTTACTGACTATCAGGTGATTGTCTTTAGCGTTTGTGGTTATTTTGTGGATTGTATCGAGATTAACGTTATTTTTGTAAATATTTATTCGTAGTGTAGGATTGTTTTTACGACATATTTAGAATAATTTTTTTTTTCATTTTTTATTTATCAAACTTATGGATAGAAAAACGGAACATAATTGTGCTGCAAGGGGTTGCAAGAACAGGCGGTATCATACCGGCAAAGAAAGCTTTTTTTTGTTTCCCAAAGATATTCCAAGGTATGTACACTGGCTTGCAATAAAATCCCATACACTTAGTTTTGGCTGTATTAAATTGACCTTTCTTGTGACATTTCTAATTTGACATTAGTCAATTTAAATCAATCAAAATTGATCAACATGTTAAGATTATCTGAATGTGATAAAGTATTAATATTATCAAAATTAGAAGAAGGTTGGTCTATAAGAAATGTAGCTAGAATATTTAATATAAATAAATCTACGGTTTTGAGTATTAAGAAAAAATGGGAAGAAGATGGAAGTGTTAAAAGGAGAGAAGGTTCAGGGCGGCCGAGAATTTCAAATCAGCAACAAGACATATAAGGAAATCCAATCAAAACAGCAAAAGATGCTGTATTTCACACAAATTTTCCAGGATCTTGGTCAACAGCATGCCGCAGAATTAGCACTTCCGAGTGCTAAAAAACAGTTATTATCTGTAGAAAATAAACAATCCAGAGTCTTATTTTCATTAAATTATATACATCGAGAACAAAATTTCTGGGAAAGTGTAGTATTTTCGGACGAAAAAATATTCCAGTCAAGCCACGATGTTCACGTGAAAGTGTACCGCCCAAGAAACACAACATACGAAGAAAAATATGTGGCTCCGCCAAATAGATCTTGAAAAGATTTTCTGTTAACGTCTGGGCATGGATGTGTGCACAGGGTGCAGGAGTTGCATAGCAAATTGAAGGCCGTTTAAACTCCCAATCATATCTAGATATTTTAGAGAATGTTAGCTTCCGTCAGTATCACAAACATATCCTAATAATACTTTCACTTTTCAACAAGTTAACAATCCTGTGCACACCGCCAGAGTTATCACACAGTGGATTACCATTCGGAACGTGAAATATTACCTTGGCCATCACGCAGCCCGGATTTAAATCCGATTGAAAACGTTTGGGGTGTAATGGTGAAACGAATGTATGAACGAAACTTAAGATTCCGTAATAAAAATGAATTATGGGCGGCAATTGAGAATGCTTGGGAGGAATTAAGTGAGGATCAGGATATTTGGAGAAACCTTATTCTGTCAATGCCAACAAGACTTGCACAGGTTTTAGAATCTAATGGTGCAATGATTAAGTACTGACTTATAATTAGATACCTCCTATACTACCTTCTATAGTCGTATGTTTATCGTTATTATTAACAATATAGGATATTAACCAAATTTTGTATTTGATTTTATACTAAATACCTACCGCACTGTCCAACGGACTACATAAATATTATGTTCAATGTTTATATCTTATGTCAAATCTGTCAAAACTAAAGTCAGGTTACATTAGTAAATAATCTTAAGAAACAAGCTACTTGACATTAAAGTGTACGGGAATTTATTGCAAACCAGTGTACATAATATAATGCTATTATCTTATATAAATAACTGAATACGTATAACTAAAACACATAAACGTATGTTGTGTATGTATGTACGTAGATGGATCATAGCACCAAAATAATTACGCATTTGCCATTTTGAATATTATCTATGTATATATGCTTATTTCAAGGGCATCTAATTTTCAGTCAATACCCCCCTGTTAACGGATACAATTTTTCTCAATCCGACCCTGCGTTTCTTCTACACAAAATGGCGTAAATAGCCCGAAGGTCACTGAATCTGTCTTAAAAAGATCAAACGCGCCGACAAGGAGTGCAAATTCTGGTTGTTTGATATTCTGTGCTTGTACTATCGTTTCGTCCATTTGTCATAAGCATCGGAGAAACCATTTTTTGAGAATCTATTTTACACTCAAATTTTTGAGCCCTAAATTCGTTTTTGACTTCAGGAAAAAGTTACACGTGAGCAAAGAGCGAGGTCTGGTGAATAGGGAAGATAACCTATATCTTCTACCTGCAACTGTTTAAGTCATCGTTGACAAATCATTCATTTGTGGCTAATAGCATCGTTGTTAAGCAGAATTCAACCGATGTCTTCAGTGATTCTTGAAATGTATTGGAAAAGTACTACCAGCGATTTCCGACACGGATCTTGATCGGTCTCAACTATGTTATAGAAGAACCTTCCCTGAGTACCCAGGAATGAGCTTTTATCTTAACGCGCCGTAGCTTCTAAGAAAACCAACATTGTGTTTCGCGTTCGTTATATACTGTTAATGTTAGTCTCCGTACAAGTAACCGTGTTTGGCGCAGTGGGCTGGATGTACGCCTGGAACCCTACTGACTCGCGTTCGATTTCTCGCGGTGGATCTTTTATTGTTATTGCGAACAGTATTAACAATTGTATTTAATGCAAATTATGCATAAATGATATTTTTGGCTCCTACCTTCGTGTCAATGATTAAATACGCGTGGCTTGCGTCAAAATTATTAGTAGAGGACAGACAACCTTTTTGCATGTTAACGAAATGTGTTTTCCCGTGTATCTTATGCAACCGTACGCGTGCAATGCTCTGTCGTTTATCAAATGGGCCTGGTACTCGTCGACTTTATCGTCTTTTGGTGTAGAGAACGACGAAATTGATACGGAATGAACTAATTTGATTATAGGTACTATTCGATTGTGAAATTCAAAATACATGCCATAATGCAGATTTGCTTCAAATTTATTTATTAATAAAATTACCACCGCAAAAACTATCATTTATGAATAATTTGCATGATATATAATTGTTAATACTGTGCACAATAAGTTTGAAAAAAATCACTAAAAATAAAAGAGGTTAAAGCTAACGGCATGGAAACCTAAATTCCAAAAAAAATAATACTTTATGTCCACGCAGTAACGAGAAAATAATGTTTTTCAATTGCAGTCTGGCCCTGTTGTACGAGCGCAACGCATGGATGGGCAGCACAGGCAGACCGTTGAGTCATTCACAGGCATTCGTTGTCTTATGTGTACATTATAGCAAGTTATACGCATACTGAGTATCTGGACATAATTTTAATCTACAGAGAAACCGGACGTACAGAAAATCCAACGTCTATCAGACAATTACTGAGTTTATGCTTTCCCTAAATGCGTATTGAATACGCATTACGACTATAATTCGGTTCTAAGTCCTGTAGCATAAACACCTCTCGATGCGCATTAGAGCACGAAATGCGAATTGACGAAATCCTGATTCCAAGGGTGGTTTAAGAATAGCGGTTTGGTTGTATAAACGTTTAATTCGAATTATTCAAAGTGTATTAAAGCAGGTTACCAACAGAATGTAAACGAACGACATATTACATGTGAAAAATAGGTTGTGTTGTGTTGGCCAGTGTTGGCATTGGTTGGCATATTACATATCTGACAACTGTATGCGAACAGTGCAATATGTGTACGACATACAAAAACATACAACCACACAACAGTACAATTAATAAGGTTATGGTTATATCATAGAATTTGTGTTACAAACTTAAACGATTGGCAATAACCCTTGTAAGCACCGGCTAATTCGAAATATTTCGATGCGTATCATTTATATTGCGCATTACGAGAAAAGCATAAACAGATTAAGTTTTCGATCCGTACTTATTAATTCGCATTTTCTAATGCGCATCCAGAAAGCATAAACGTAGTAAATGATTTTCCTCGACGGGTTACCTGTTGTGAATGGTTACGTCAAACAGCAACTCGTCTTCCACATCGTGATCCTGTTTACCGATGAATACTGCTTCACAAAAAATGGTGAACTGAATAACTGTAATATTTATCACTGGGCCGATAAAACCCACAAAATATCTATTAGAGTTCATCCCAACATAGGACATCGATAAATGTATGGGTCGGAATATTGGGCGATCATTTATTTGGGTCACATGTACTTCCCATACGTTATCCGATTACTTGGATGACATACCACTACATGTACGACGGCAAATGTAGTTCATGCACGATGGGACACCTCCACATGTTGCCCGACTTGTATGGGAACATTTAAACCAGGCATTTGCACATTGGGTAGGCCGAGAAGGAACGATTCTGCGGCCAGCTAGAAGTCTCAATTTGAATCTGTTGGACTTCTTCCTGTGAGGATACATGAAAAACTTTGTTTATGGTCGTCAACGGCAAATTTTAAACGTCGAGGCTCTTCGAGAGTGTGTTGTCACAGTGGCCCAGCTTATGATAAGTTTTGCCGTCGCACAGAAGAGTGCATCCGAAGCTCGTGGTAGTAATTGCGGACATTACTACTCTGTCCTGTTTCTCATCAAACAGTTCTCTTCAAAACTACCAGAAATTATTTGAAAAGAAAAAACTATTAACTACGAACGCAATCTCAAATCGTAAACTATTAATTACCAGATCATTAGGTAATAATATATCGTTGTACTTTAATATTGAAAGTTTCTAAATAGAATATTTGTGAAAAGACCACATGTGCAATTCATAGAACAGCAACGTTGCTTCGTAAACAAATGCATTCATAGAGTACAATAAGCATTTATTTACATGTCTTTCAACTTGATAAAAATATCTGTTTATGTCTATTAGAAATTTTTGCAGCGTCCCTTCTTTTCTTATACACACGTGTCAGGCCCGGATTCAACAAATTTTATTTAACAAAATTTGGTAATTATTAAAGGAAAAATTATTTTAAATATAATCGTAATTTTTTTGGATTCACTTTTCTTGTGATATTAGTGTTATACTGTTTATTTTTGCGACACTATTCATTTGACACCCTGTGTATATTCTGTTCAATTGTACGTTGGGTTAAATTCAAAAATCGACCATAAAACAAGAAATTCATAGGAACGATGTTTTTGATAGTTACATACAATTGAGATTAACGACAACCTTTTACAAAAACAAACACCTAAAATGTGTTAATGGGAAATAAACTTACATGCTGGAATTTGGAATGAATCATCTAACGCAAATACATATCTAAAATTCAATTACTTCTACGTTTTCTCTCAAACAGTTGTGTATCCTATATACTGTTTTACAGAGAGTTTTTTCATTACCTTGTCAACCTATTGTTTGTGTCTAGGGAAATATAGTAGAACTACGCCTGGTTTTTATTACAACAACAACGTTATTATTAAGGTCTTTGTAGATTTATTTTATTTCACTTCCAAAAAATGGACAGAATTTAGTCTACGTCATTTAAACAGTCTCTTGTATAAAATTCTGTTGGCTACTTTCATAGGCGTTGTTGCTTTAATTAATTAGTATTTTAATCAGTACTATCGTAGGTATAACAAAGTACGCACATTACTTTCCATTGAAACTAAGCTAGACATTTGTTACATATGTACTTATATGTACAGGGTGGCCAGCTAAGAATGCAAAGTGCTGTATCTCGTAAACTATTCGTCCGAGCGACTTGCGGAAAAAAAAAATTATTACTAAAGTGAAAAAAAGAAGACCGTGGAAAATGTTCTCACATTTCCAAGAAGGTCGCCAGAGGGCGCAACCGTAATTATAAGTGATTTTTCACTGAAATCCACATAGTAAACGTTACTAAAAAAATATGTGCCTTTTAAAGCAGAGTTTTACTCGAGCAATTTTTGTTTAACACTTTTTGACGTATCTATTAAAATAAAGTGGTGGGAGGTAATTTGATGTTATTTTAAATAAACAGCTGTAACTCCGCAACGGCTGAACGGATTTTAACAAACTTGTTCTCGTTGGAAAAAGCATTTATTGTTCCACCAAACCCATCTTACCTATGATTTATCTAATTCTTGGTGTTACCGACAGAGCGCGCTTTTTGATATAATAACAGAAAATTGCAAAATTCTCTAAAAAATTAAATGCAATAATATGGCTTTTTTTCATAAAAATGTAGAGAAATGATACCTAAATAGGTTAGTGAAAAAACTAGCTCGATATTTTCCTGGTAGCTTGAAATATCGAAGAAAAACGATTTAGTTATCACATAACTTAAAAAAAAACGCTATTACACAGGTATTTATTGTTGTTTCTGTGTGTTTTCAAGATTCAATGATAAAATTTCATAATTTAATCAATTTTAAATAATAAAAGTAGGTATTTTTAGTTCAAAAAATTGGAAAAATTGTACTGCAGCACAATCAGAAGAATGTACCTAGTTTGAAATAAAGGTAATGTGTCTTTCAATGTTCGAACTGTCTTACATCACACTCAATGCATCGATGCATGCCGTTCATGGATGGACATTACAGCAGCTTCAATTCCTGCTTTTGACGGGCTACAAATAGGCTATCGTATTTTCATGTCGTCTCTGACTGTTGGTGGAATTTGGTAAACAAAATATCTTTCAACGGACCCCAGAAATAGAAGTTAGAATAGTAGAACAGGTGAATTCTGGCGATCACAGTGGCCAAGAAAATAGTTACTTGCCGAATCCACCTCTGGTGATATCTTAGAACTAAATGTTTTCGCACATTTCTTCAGGGATGTGCTGGGCAACCGACTAGTTGCAAAAACATATATTGCCGTAATTGCAAGAGCACATCTTTTAATAAAATTGGCAGTTGGTTTACCAGAAAATCAAGAAACACTGCACATAGGCAGAAATAGGGCAGATAATAGTTCCAACCACGATACCACACAATATAAAGCCGATATTATTATTATTATTATATGGAGACTCCAATAGATGTGATGTTGCGGTTCGAACAACAGGCCATTCGTAGTCTGTTAAGAGCAAAAATTGAAGTTGCTGCAATGTCCATGCATGAGCGGCTCCAACACTGCATTGAGTGTGATGCAAGACAGTTCGAACATTGAAGGACGCATTAGATTTATTTCAAAATCGATTCATTTTTCTTATTATGCTCCTACACGTTCTTTCTAATTTTTTTTGAACTCAAAATACTTATTATTTAAAATTGATTGAATTATGAAATTTTATCAGTGAGTCTTGAAAAATGACGAAACAATAAATACCGGTATAATAGCGTTTTTTTTAAATTATATGACAACTATTTTTTTTTCTTCGATATTTCAAGCTACGAATAAGATATCGAGATACCGTTTTCACTAACCTATTTAGGTCTCATTTCACTAGTTTTTTATGGAAAAAAGTCATATTATTGCATTTGATTTTTTAGAGAATTTTGCAATTTTCTGTTATTATATCAAAAAGCGCGCTCTAGCGGCGTCACCAAGGATTAGACAAATCATAGGTAAGATGGGTTTGATGAAACAATAAATGCTTCTTGCAAAGAGACCAAGTTTGTTTAAATTCGTTCAGTTGTTTAGGAGTTATAGCTGTTTTTTTAAAAAAACATCAAATTACCCCCACCACTTATTTGAATAGATACGTCAAAAAGTGTTAGACAAAAATTGCTCAAGTAAAGTTTAGCTTTAAAAGGCACATATTTTTTTGCAGGGTGGATTTCAGTGAAAAATCACATAAAAAATTTAAAATGACGGTTACGCCCTCTGGCGGCCATCTTGGAAATCTGACAATATTTTCCACGGTCTTCTTTTGTCCACTTTAGTCCTAGTTTTTTGCGCAAGTCTCTCCAACGCATAGTTTACGAGATACAGCGCTCTGCATTCTTAGCTGGCCTCCCTGTACATACATACGTATGCAGAAGTTCTCTAACTACTACTAAGTCTGAATATCAACAATTTTGTATCAATTTGTATACGAAATTTTACACCAATTAAACATATGTGTGTATATCATGGATCTATAAATGATATTAACCTATATATAAAAAGGGTATATACTCCAACAGGATTTTCAAACTTATAAAATTCTCAGCTGTTAAAAATTTAGTGCTACGTGCATCTAATAGTAGAAAACTCGATATGAGTATTTCATTCGGTAGATATATTGCAATAGCAGTATAGACCTGTATACATATAAGAAGAAGATTTTAAGGAACGAATAGCTGCTCGTTTATTAAATTTTACAATCGATAAGATTTGAAAACTTACAAAGGTAATGTAATTAGTATTCAATTTTCCATATATGTACATATTATTGTACATCAGTTAGTCAAAACATGACTTTGACGTGAGTGTGTGAATAAATAAACATCTAATAAATATTTATTTTATTTGAATTAAATTGATTTGCTTTGTCTAATCTATTTTAATTATAAAAAATAGTACATTCAATGTAAAGTAGAAAAGCTATTTAGTAAAAAATATTTTCGCAACGATTCGGCACTGCTTACACAGTTTTAACTGCCGTCTTTCTTGCTGCTCTCTTGGCCTTTATTCGTTTACGCGGCCGACAATTTATGTGTAGAATGTTTTACTACTAATCGAATAATTGACTCAGTCAATCAATCGTAATTTTGATTTACGAATATCCAAATACCTTTCTTTAGTCATGATTCGATCAATACACCACAGCTCTCCCATGACATTAAACCCCAACTCATTAGTCTTCCTGAAAAAACGAAATTTTTTTGTAAAAGTTAGATATCAACAAAGTTGTGAATGTAATTTACCACCCGTGTTTTATGGTGGGTCTCAAACACTCTGCTTTATATTTTTCATCTGCCTTTATCCATGTAAGTTTTGTTTCACCTGACCATATCGTATCTTTCCATTGGTCAAGAACCAATCTTTCGCCCATTGCATGATTCTTAGCTGATATAAAAGCCTTTTTAACAGCACTTCTTCAGCGGTATCCCTTCGATTTTATTCGATTTCAAATACTTTCTTGATGCAATTTTACGTTAAATGCGTTTTGTATTTCATAAGCTAACAATGCCTTCGATATGCTACAATGTCACGAATAATAGTCCTATCAATATGTTCTGTAGTTTTCTTTTTTTCTGGCTTAGGTTTTTTAATCGCAATATTTCCCCTTTTTTTTAACTTCTGTACAATTGATGATCTGTAGTTCTAGAAATGAATAATTTTTTCCTAATATTGGATATATATTAGGATATCGTATACCCTAAACCTAATGTTGTGATACTTTACTATTAATTGTCGTAATTCAGTAATAGTTTCTCCTTGTTCAGCCATTATACAAATTTCGAATTCTAACGCTCAACCAATCTAGTGGCAGTATAACCAGTAAACCAAATTAAATGTTAGAAATAAGTTAAAACGACCAGTTTGGTCTTCTAAGTAGTATTGGGTCATATGAATAAAACCGAAGTAAATGCTCTAAGCAATTGCTTCAGAGCATGAGCATTTAATACAGAGTAAACTTGTTGCCGAGAAATATATGCTCGTTTTCGTATGAATAAAGGTTTTGTCATAGAAGTGGGTAGTTGCTCATGTAGATAGGAGTGTTTACTCCTATT
>ML219592.1:63108-104439 GCA_004785975.1 Popillia japonica | reverse complement strand
TACCCACTCACGTGAAATTAGCTCCATCTATATTTCTATTTAAAAGGGGACTGTTTTCGTTTCTGTTCACGAAGCAGCAGACTGGCGGGTAAACTGTCGCTTTCTACTTCCTTATTAAGTACTCTGCATGTGTTAGTCCATGCACTTCAATTATTTACTTGTGTGCATGTGTGCGGCTATGGAATGACAACTTGGTTATGTTGATAGTATATGGCATTCTTGGAATATTTGTATCCTCTCTCTCTTTTAGGTTAAGCTTAGGTTTAGGTTATTAGGTTAGGTGTAGGCAGAGTGGAAGAGCAGGCTTCAAGAAATTGATGCCTGAACTCTGTCTCTTTTTCTCTGATATGTTGTACTTCATATATGTATGTATTCCTCTAGTGTAATTTATCGTGTCTGAGAAAATAAATTTATTATTATTATTATTATTATTATTATTATTATTATTATATGACAACATTGCGACACATAGCGCAACAGTTTAATATTTTCAAGTCTTCGTTATTTAAGATATTAAACAATTCAAATACAAACCTAATATATTTGACAATCACCAGCAGCTATTTGAAGATAACATTTTTGAAGATAACATTTTGTTATCTTCAAAAGAAAGATCTGAGTGCTGCAAAACTATGTTTAATTTAGTAACTAAAAATGGAGACATTTTCGAAAAAATAATTTTTACAACTCTAGATCACTATCACCCACACGACACCAAACACTTGGATAAATGCCAACAGCAATGCTGTCGAAACGCGTTGGCATTTATCCAAGTGTTTGGTGTCCTGTGGGTGATAGTGATCTAGAGTTCTACTTCGTCACCAAGAGATCCAGTGAATATTTGTAAGTTTTACAGACAAGATTCATTGAATGGCACCGTAGATGCCCAGAACTACCCCAGAATTTCTTTCTTATTCCAACAGGTACTGGTCACAAACATACTACCACATGTACTCGTATTATCTACCCCTAGCATTCAGTTGATGTGCTATAATACACTATAACCTGCATTATAACCAATTTTAACCTAAAAATATTACTGGATGTGTCACTTGATTGTGGTCGGTTCAAAAACGATGAATTAGGCACTATGTAATGTCATTCACAAGCAGAGTAGTATGTAATCTTCTGCTCAATTTTTAAAGAAATTAAACGTATTAATCTTGTGTTGTGTTTAATTGAACTATTTTAATAGCCAAGTGATAATATAGCTAATTTATTAAAATAAAATCTTGACGTGCCTATGTTTATTTTTCAGGGTGCGTTGTTTACAATGCATTGACTTGTCCTTTTTAAAAGTGAACATAGGGCAATGTTAACGTTATACATATGTTCACAGATAAAAGAATGTCACAGCATGTCTCTAATATTTAACCTTTCTCTACAACTATACTTCGAGCCCCTATTATATTCATATTTTGTGTGTTATTTTCTACACTTTATCTCTATGACTAGCCTACAGTATTTTCTGACTTATAACGTGACTTATGTAGAATACTATTTACAAAGTGTGATACCCGCCAGTGACCAATATTGCCCCACCTGAAATTTAAAGAGAAACTTTCAAAAGTCATTTAAAAATAAGCGCAGAAGGTTATTGTTACTATCTTGCAATTTGTGAAATAGTTTTAACAATAAAAAGACGCATTACTTGTTTCATGTAGTTGATATCTTAAATACCATAGCCTGTGCATTTCAACGTATTTAAGTAGACTACTACTTTATGTGTTTATGTTTCTGTGTTCGCAGAAATAGATAGTATATAAAATTTTATTTATATTACGTTAAAATATAAGCTCTATTTTGATCGAATGCTGAAACTGACGTAAATAATAAATAATTTAATATCAATGGTGGTTTAGTTTTATGTAGGTTTCCTCTCAATGTAATGTTTTTGTTAACTTACAATTAGTCTGGTTTTATCAACGTGCAAGCCGTTAAATTTTAAAAATAAAACGATAAAAGCTAATTCGTTCTGATTGCAATAGCCGTGTCATTTGAGATTAATTTCTCGCAAATGAAATAGTTCCTTTTAATAAACTGCTGCAAAGTGAATTTCTTGACTGACAGTACTAATGACTAGAAAAGCAATTTGCTCTAAGATTAATATGGTAAAGTTTCAAGTTCTCTTGAAAGCTAGGCGAAGAGATAATTGTAACTTTTCTATACTTTCCTAGGAAAGTTCGATTCTATACAGAGAAGACGAATGAAGTAAAGTTGATA
The DNA here is from genome assembly GCA_004785975.1 of Popillia japonica. Lineage (NCBI taxonomy): Eukaryota > Metazoa > Arthropoda > Insecta > Coleoptera > Scarabaeidae > Popillia > Popillia japonica. Next base: position 102,216 of record ML219592.1, on the reverse strand, counting down.
TTTTTAGTGTATCGAAGTTTTAAGGATACTTCTCGGAGCAATAACATGTTAACCGTTTTCTTTCCTTGAAAAAATAAAAGCGGAAAAGCGGACTTGTCAGAAACTTCGGGAATCTGAGACACGAGATCGGCTTGATCTATCGAATTTGTTTCCTTTCTGGTTTATTCGTATTTATGTGGAATCACTTTAACACTTTCATAATAAAAACAAATTTTTATTTTCTACGGAAACTTTGGACGATAAAAAGAAACGCCTCGGCTTTATTTTCGTGTCGAAAGCTTTTCCAATGATTTTGCCTTTGTTCCTACAGTCTATTGAAGTACTAACAAAATAAAGTTTGCAGCTTATTGATCGAACTTCTCAACGAATGACAATTGAAAGTTTTGTGTAGAGGAAGGAAGAGAAAAGAAAGAATTTTTTGTGTTCTTATAAAGTGATACTAGCAGAACATTAGCAGTTACTTTTTAGTTTCACGAACTAGGTTAACTGGGTCGCAAAAGAGCAAACTACGCATAACGTCTATAAACTTTCATTGATTTACATGTATCGTAATCACTAAAACGAACTACTAACCTGATTGTCGTAATAAAATGTTTGATGTGCTAAAGCTACATATTTAACCTTAATTCACACATATAGGGTCGTGCATAGACTGTGCACGGACCGTGTTGGGTCACGATGGGGCTGTGGTAATTCATATACGTGGGACTGTGCATCGACCGTGCGCCTATCATGTCGTGTTGCGAAAGGACGGCCAGCATCTCTTAGTACTATAGTCAATTAAACTTACAATTAGACATGATGGATTCTGGCGAGGAAAACGTAATTATTGCTTGTGTAGGATATATGGTGCTTGAGCGTGAAAAGAAAGAACGGAAATATTGGGTTCATAAGTTATGGAGAGCGTGGGATAAAAAAGGTGAATTTCATAGGATTTTTTACAAGTTAAGAGACCAATTGGCGAAATTTTAGGATGACCCTCCAACGTTTTACAACTTCTTGCAGATAGTTCAGCCAAACATTCAAAAACCGAATACGTAATTGGCGCAGTATTGAACTGATCACGTTAGCGCCAGTCCTACGAAGACTCTAGGACGTCTCTAAGACGATCTTTGATGGTTTGTTGCAATTCACACCTATAGTGTCGTGCATCGACTGTGTTAGTACGGAGTGGTCAAAAGTTGTTCCTCAAAGTGATCGAAAACGGCACGATCGTAGTCTAGTCGGTGCACAGTCCTATAGATGTGAATGAGGAGCGGCATAGCATAGAAAATCGTCTCTTACATTTTGGGTAGTTATTTGTGAATCATCCTGTATATAAAAAAGTTTGAAAGTGGACCGATATCGCCGAGTATATCATCTAGAAGTCAAACTACTGTGACAAACTACTGTTGAACTGATTCAGACTGCTATCAACTCTTGAGTCATACGTGTTATTTGATACACAATTTATAATGTCTAAAGAATTTTTTTGGTTTGTCATATGAAAATATTCGTTTTTCATAAAAAATTTAAATAATCTGCCAGATTTTCATAAAAATCTAAAGATTGTCTAAATTTTGAAAATACTTAATGCCAGCAAATTTCATTTAAATTCCAGTTCCGAAGAAGTGATCGATAAATTGCGATTCGATTCTGCAAGAAAGTTGAAAAGAAAGTCATCTTTATTCTATGCTATATATTTGTAAAATGATCGGAAAGAAAGGGAGACATAATACGTTCGAGTAAGAGAAATGGCATTAAAGATATTTATTTACCCTTGGCGCACATCCTCCGATAAAGTACAGCGAATTGTATAAAAACATTCTCACTTTATAAGATCCGTTCTCCGGAGGTACGTTGTAAGAAATGCGTTGACTTTCCTTTAAGAATCTAATAAATGATTATTGCTTTTCCGATAACTAATATAAAAGAATGATTCGCGCCGAATAAGTTAGTAACATCGAGAAAAGCGATTTTTGAATCTTTCTCTCTGGACCTCTGTCGTGGATAATTTGAATAAGGTCGCACGTATATTCGCACTCAATCACAATTTTTCCGACGAAATATACGATGGAGAACTGAATACACAATTGGGAAATTTTGAGAATTATTATAGAGTAGAAGTATTGTCGTTACCGTTACCTTTTGTATAATACTATCTTTTTCTACAAGGTATTGTGTTCCATTTAAAGTTAGAGATAGAGTTTTTTTAAATTTGTGTTCTGCAAAATTTCTTTGAAATAGAAAAGATGTACCTACGTTACTTAAAATGGTGCCACTCCTCCTTAAAATGAAAGTTAAGTTTGCTAGTATAAACAACAAAAGGGACATCCCATATCCTTCATAGTTCTATTGTTTGTTTTAGATTTAGAATGTCTTTTGTATTTAGGTCTAGGGCAGGTGTAAGGCCTTTGTATTTACTGTAAAACAGATTCGTTATGTTATATGTACCCCCATAGAAAAGGAAAGTGGGCAGTAAGTTAAAACCACAAAAGAGTTGCTTGTCAATCTTTCTTCAGTTTCTCTTCATCTTCTATTTGTACTAAGAAAGAAGAAAAATTTCAACCTGTTCAGATCTCCAATTAGTAATAAGTCAGATAAACGAATTGAAGTGAAAGTAGACCAATGTAAGGATTATTGTTGTTGGAAAATCAGATTGTAATTTCTTAATAATAATATATCTTTATTGTCCAAACAGATACAACCCACAAATAGGACAAGAATAAAGAAAAAATACAATTCAAATTGAAGAATGCCAATGCGAGGCAACAAAAGAGGAAGTTACATATAAATACTAACGTAATAAAAACAAAATGAACGTAATTAGAACAGACAGAGTTATGATGCTTAACTAAGAAAAAATGCAAGTAGAAATACTATATTACTATTTATTAGCAATAGAGCATATAATGGAAATTGGAGTTCTTCGCAAACAGTTGGTTCTAGCTACCGGTAAGCGATAACAGCACTTGAGCAGTTCTTGAGGGAATACCAGGGACAAGGAAAGATATGCATTGAAGAAGGAAAGGACAATCTGTTGTATGGTTAAGCAGATTGTTTACAAATTTTAAACATAACCCAACTCTTCTCGATGCTTACGAAGACATATCATGATGCGCCAATAGATCGGCAGAGGGAACACCTCTAGGAGGATACACACCGTTTATTTTGTAACAAAGAATTTCAAACATTTGCGGGGTATCTATACGATCGACTTGTAAAGATTCACTAGCGTATATAGTATACCATATTAGAGCAGCATATTCGAGTTTAGAAAGAACGAAAGAGTAAGGAAATGTTGTAATGAAATTAATATTTTGGAAAAGCCTGGAGAAATGCATTACGAAACCCAAAACTTAGGGGCATGAGCATAGGCAAGAACAAGAGAGGAGAACGAGAGTAGGAGATCATTGATAAATAAATTGAGCAATAGAGAACCCAAATTGGAGACTCGCCCCAGAGCTGGGAGAAAACTCGTACGAAAGAAATCCATTGTATAGGACATAGCTTCGGCGATCAATCAAATATGTATGAATCAAGGAGCTTGATAACTCAAACGCTCATGAAAGATCAGTATAAAGATGCTTTCAATGCTAAAAAAAGGAAAAAACTAGGGGACCAAGATTAAGAGAATGTCCTGGCTGTCATCACATGATTAGCTTATTTTGGTATTTTGGCTCGCCAAATGTCAGCTTCCTATCGATAATTATTCCTAGATATTCGATCTTCCCGCTTTTATTCGATTTCCAGGACAAAACTCTTCCAGAGTCCAGGTTGTCGTCTCGAACTGCACTCTTTACCGTAGACGCTTAGAACTAGTACCGACCAAAAAATCGGTAGAAGCAGATTCATTGTTTTTGACGGTGGCCCACATGAACTCAATTGTATTTAGATCGGAATGATACGGTAGACGTCTTAAAACTGTGGGTCCATCGCCTTGTAGAATTTCTAAATGACTGGCGCATCCCCACTTTCAATATAAATTGTTTTTGTCAATGAATATTACTAGTTTGCAATTAATGGGTTATTTAAAAATTACGTAATTTTATCGGAATAGATGAACGAAATCGGAAGTGGGAAACGATTTATAATAAACGCCTGCTTCCGTTTAGGGAATAAAAATTCAGGCATAAGTCCAACGAGTGCATATATGAATAAGTACTTCATGAATAAAACATGAAGAAGTTATAAGGGCACATGTAGAGAATTGATTTTTTGTTGTTACAACGTTCCCATAAATATTGTAATATGTTATCGTCGAAACTTTTCTTACAAATGCGTAACCTCGTTCGTAATCGATCCAACTTATTTTGAGATCCTGTCCATATACAGAGTGACTTACGTCAAACTGACGTTTTTAAAATAGATAACATAAAGGCATTACAGGTGGAAGGAAGAGGGTGGAGGGGTCAACGCGTCGGCATAACTTACCGTTTCAGTGACAAGGGAGCAGTAGACAATACAGCATCGCATATTTGCGTACGATACCTTCGTCAAAAATCGCGAATCCGTTATCACAACACAACGGATTTGCCGCCGGAATGGCGCGGTTCCAAGTCGCAATACAATCCTGAGATGGGTGCAAACGTTGAGAACAGGGAATGTTGCGAAGAAGAAGCCGCCAGCTCCTGCAAGAACAGCGAGAACGCCGAAAACATCGCCGCAGTGAGAGAGGCAATGAACAGAAGCCTAAGTCGATCTGCACGGCGACATGCACGCGAGATGCAGTCAAGCCGTGATTCTGTGAGAAGAATTTTGCGTTTGGATTTGAAATTCCACGCAGGTTGTGCAGAAGCTCAACGAGAAGGACTATGTTGTTTGAGGAAAACCCAATAGTGATAATGAGCGATGAAGCTCATTCTAGCTTGGATGGCTCAGTAAATAAACAAAACTTTCGTTACTGAGTCTCTGAAAATCCTCGCATTCCCCACGACCGACCTCTTATCACTTCTCGCGTGTGACCATATGGTGCGGAGTTGCCCCTTTCGCTGTAATTGGACCGTATTTTTTTTTGCGGAGAATGGCGCAACGGTGATCGTGAATTCGGAGCGTTACGCTCACATGTTAAATACGTTTTTTCTACCTGAACTGCGAAGACGACGGACAAACCTGAGAAATGTTTATTTTCAGCAGGATGGCGCCACAGCAGATACTGTAAATGCATCACTGGAAATTTTGAGGAACATGTTTCCTGGACGCTTCATTTCCGTTTCGGTGAGGTGCGGTGGTCCCCCAAGATCGCCGGACTTGTCGTCCTGTGACTTTTTCTTGTGGGGGTACTTGAAAGAATGTGTTGATATTCACAAACCCTGTACTTTAATTGCGTTGAAAGGTATCATTACAGAAGAGGTCCATGCGATTCACCAAGAGTTATTGGCCCAAGTAGTGAATGAATTTTGGCAGAGACTTGAAATCTGTATTCAAGCGGACGGCCGTCACTTGAGTGATATAATTTTCTATAAATGACAATGTTACATTAAATGGTAAATATTAATCTTTCGTTTTGTAAAAATAAATTTCTTTTTTATTGAAAATCAATTGAGTAATGTTCATTTGAAAAACGTCACTTTCCTGTAAGTCAGCCTGTAGATATAGTCTCTAGTAATACTGATTCTGCTTAAAATTAGAGGTTGCTCTGGTTTGTCGTTTTTTAGATTTCTCAAATTTGCTTTTCTTGTGTAACGTTACCGTTACGTTTGCACAACGCTGTATGTTGTCACTTTTGAACAGCGCTGTATATAAACATATTTTTAACAACGCTGGGATAATTTCCGATTTTGCGCTGTCGAGTATGCGAGCTTACCTTTTAGGTGAAGCCGAATTGTTGATCTTTCTCTCTCTCTAGATCCCGATTCAAGCACACGAGTCACTGGAGCTGGTTTCTGGTCGCTAATTTGGTTAGTATCTTATCTTATCTTGAATAATATTTATCGCTTTCTCATCTGTGGAATTTGTCTAAATAAGTAATTTATCTATTGTCTATTTCAAATTTAGGCAATTTAGTATCTTAGTACGGAAAAGTTTCTGTTTCCGTTTGTGTGTTTTAGGTTATTTACCACGTGGTGAGGCTAACCCATCAAATGCTTGTTTTATCTGACCAGTATTCAGTGACTCGGTGGTGCATTTTCCTAGGGGAGAGACAGAGCTGAAAAAACCTGCATTTCAAAGGTTTTCCTTTTCTTTTAAGGTCAGGTTGTTTTTTTTTCCATTATCTTCTTTGTTTGCCGGTTAATTTATTAAATTTCTCTTTATAACTTAATAATATAATAATTTTCCATTTTACCGATATTATATATTTTACACCAGCTCGTCTGTATTAGTTTTTACTTAAGCACGCCAGAGTTTTTTATGTATTTACTTGCACTGTAGTCGATCATATCTTGTTAAATATTTTATAGTTAATATGTACCTTTCATTTACTTTGTAGTTAAATTTCATTCTTTTTTAATATTGTATCTTTTTAATATTGTATAACTCATTTCATTATTTATTTGTAATAAATATTGTTATTAGTTTAATTTGTGTTTCCTTTATTTATTACCAATCTGCACACCTATCCCGGAAGTTAATTTTTTTTGTTGGGGAATATGCACCCCACCAAAATTTGCATATTGGCGCCCTGTTAAAACCTCCAAACCTACTGAGGTTAGTTTTTCATCTCGTTTTGCTTTTAAAATCTGTTAACTTGGTTAAAATTGTAGTTGATCTTTGCTTTCTATCTATTGCTTTGTTTTGCTAAATGTACATACATACAAGAAGGAAGCCAAATGTACTGTACCTATTATTCTAGATTTATCCTAAATAATTAATTCGATTAGGCAGTGAGCAGACCCATATTTTGCTCGAATCAAATTACAAAACAGAACTCTGATCTCGTACATCAACATCCTCCTCGGCATTATTAAATAGTCATTTACAAATTAAATAATTAACTATGATAAATCCCCAGCTTTGTATTTACGTGAAAACGAGATATATGTGTATATTTGGGATGCCTTTACTAATTGAAAAGTTTCGACCTAAACGGTTTAATCGGTAGGTGGCAAGCGCTTTAGGTAGACGTTAATATGAATTTAAAGCTAATTAACTTGTGCGCACGAAATGGTGTGGCCACCATTGCTACCGTTTTTCTAACCGCTTAAATTCGGAAATGAATCTAAAATGAGCCGAGACCGAAATGGAACTATAATGGATGCGGAATGTCTACCAGGATGTCCGGCAGAAAGCCCACCGGTTTCGATCCGTTTTTACCGCGTGGGCACTGCGATGCTCTCTCTCGCCACCAAATTGGAAATTAAGTAACTTTCGCAATAATTATTGCGAAAGTTATTTCGCAAACTGAACTCCGACGGCGAGAGAACTGATTCAGAATTCAATTAAAACGCATTGAAAATGAAATACTGCATCCGGGGAATGTATATAGCGATTGTCCTCCGAGTATAGCTATCTATAATACGTAGAGTATGTGTGGATATCTAATCTACTTTTGTGCATCTATACTAGTGCGGACTAGTACAGAGTTAAATTATGTCCGTCGTTTAGTTGTTTTCGTTTTTCCAACGAGAGATTATGTTGGCTAGTTTAGATAAGCTTTATATGCATATGTAAATGTATAAAGCTGCGTGTTCACATTGATTTAGTTAAAAAAAAATCGAAAATCGTATTAATTTCTCGGTAGCCAATTTATAATTGATTTTAAATGGGAAGTTATTTATCATTGTCAATTAAAGGTTGGATAGTCAAAAAGTAAACTTTACAGTAATTATTCTCGCGCAATAGTAGTAGCTTTCTTACTTTGTTACAGAAATACATATATATTATCGAAAAGCTTTACAATTTACATAATTGGAGATCATAACACTTGCTAGATAAGTAAATACCAGATATATAGTTTCAAAAGGGGCCGAGAATGCCGTTATAATTGTAGTGTACCTCAAATAATATTACGAAGCTTCTGAAAAGTTCGTATTGACTCTAATGCAGAGTGGAAGAACTAACAATTATAGATTTAGGGGCTGAAATTCAAAGGATAGGAAAATTAATAATATATAACCTATGGAACATAAGTTTTGAGAAAAAGTTTTGACGAGGAATGTTATTACAAAACGTAGTCGACCTAGTTACCACTGGACTAGAAAAGATGCTCGTTTATTAGTTACTATCGTGATATGTTGGATTTATGTGAAATAGTTTTACAAGATAAGAGACAAGAAATGTTACACCCAGAAGGAATAATTTCAGTAGTTCAACTTCATTTTTTGGTATGAAAACAACTATATTGATACCTTATGCGAAACAAAAAATCTCTTACTTTTCTGCGAAAAGATTCATGTTCATGAGAGCTGGACTAATATAGAAAAGTTTAGTTATTGCGTGACCGTCTGCAAATGTCAAGCATAACAAAATGTCTACGGTTCGAAGACATCAAAATTATCACCGTGTTAGTGACTTTGGCAGGGGTAAAACTGTTGCCTATTGGTTTGTCCTATCCCGAAATTGACCGTCGTCTTAATTTTACTGCATTCATGGTGATGCATGTGTGTTGTGTGTGGACAAAAGAAGGTGGAAAAACGCGAAGACGATCAATTGGTCAACCCAGGCGTACCACAGAACGTCAAGATAGGCGACCACTATCGTCAACGTTTGAAGTGCTGAAGAGAACAGCAGCATTGGGAAGCAAAATGACATAATGTCATCTTCAGCGACGAATCGCGATTCTGTCTGGATATGCACGATGGCCGTAATAGGATACGACGCCGGCGTGGAGAGCGATACGTCCTTTTTGAGCAAGACAATACTCGTCCCCATATTGCTCGTCGAACTATAGACTTGCTCAAAAAAGCATGCGTTAATGTTTTGTCGTGGCCATCCCATTCTCTGGATTTAAACCCGATTGAACATGTGTGGGATACCATGTGGAGGAGACTGTCTACTTTGAACCATCCTCCACAAACTCTGTCGCAGTTAATCAACGACATTCAAGTTGCTTGTGCGAGGTTTCTTGCAAATGTTATCGTTTCATTTCTGATGTAAAAACTATCACATTGCCAAATAATCAACTTAAGCAGATGATTTCTTCTTGGCATAACACTTCTAATGTCACTGAGTATATAATTTAGTTGGACGAGTACCTAAACGCGAGATTGTTTTTCAACATTTTTAGCCACCAAGGTCAACCAGTCAATTTCCCGAAAAATGGACAACCTCTAGTTTTGGCTACATAGGAAGTAAACAGATAGATCCAATCAGTTCAAGACAGAGTCGCATACCTTTGGCCGTATATTTGGAATTACGCATAGGACTGTTGGCAGAATTTTGACTAAAAATGCATTAGAATACCAACAAAGGAGAAAATGTGCCAAATACACCGCAACCTAATTAGAGAGAATGCATAGATGCTGCTGAACTTTAAGACCTCAAAATTCTACTGGCAACAGAGTTAGTTTTAGACCATGAGATATATTTTACATTATGCAATTCGGCAAGAAAGGTTAACGATGGTTTGTGTACGTCCAATATTGCAAATTGTTTTGGCAACGTAAAATTTAAGTCGAAAGGAAAATTTGCCGACAAGAATATGGTCTATTTTTCAAGCACGAATTCAATTCAGTTAAAGGTGAATATTCGCAAATGTATACCTAAATTGTTAAATTTCATTAATACTCAGCAAGAAAATCCCCCCAAAGTACCCGAAGCGCGCCCCATTCAGGAGTTTTGGGCATTACTGACAATAGAATTTTACCAAGATTGCGCGCCATTGAGGAGTTTTGTGAAATTAGTTTTTGTGTGAAGCTATAGTGTATAATACATAATTTCCCAAAGTTTATGTTTTATTAAAATTTTCACTGCACTTGCACCTTACACCCTATGGGTAGGAAGGTTTTGATTATATAGAATTGCAAGTGTTATCATTGACCTAACAAGTGGAAAAACTATCTGGATAATAAGATAAGTTAAAAGGTCATAAAAATACATATATTAATTATATATATATATAAAATTTTCACTATTAATCGAGTTTTAACTTGGATTTTATTCCCAAAACTTAAGTTTCATACGTTTGAACAGAGTAGTCCTATACAGGTACAAAGAAAATGTTTACAAAATTCAATTTAAAATTTTTTAGTTCTAGCAAATTAAATTAAACTTACAGAACATCGAAAAAGTCAATTACCGAAGTAAACTAAATGCAACTATGTAGATGGCGTACTTCTGGATTATTTTCCGCTTTGATATGTCACGCAAATAAGCTTGTATGCCAAGTCACAGCGAATTCTAATTCATCACAACGCAGTCTTTAGCCTTCCCGTGATGAAATTCTAAAGCATTGATAACACGAATAACAATGCCAATACTTCTGAACGACGCGTCGCCCTCTTAAGCTGATAGTGTAAAGTTACAAGATATGAAATTCCGCGGTTGCTGTGATATTTACGTAAAAGGCTTCGGGCGTATTTCATATTTTAAAATTTGAGCGTTCCTAGTAGGTTATAATCACATAATTTCGATGATCATTTCGCATTATTATAATGTATAGGTAGTAACGATTCGAAATAATCTGTTATGCTAATAAGGAAGGGATAGAATATAGAATAAATTGAAAACATTCTGATAAAAAATATATAATGATATGTTACGCCAACGATATCATTTAATTTTGAGATATTCTACCTTATTAATGCAAGTTTTGTTTCTTATGAAACATGAAAATAACAATTATGTGTAACACTTATTTAGCGACATTAAAATTGTTATGCTGTTATATATAACTTACTGCGATGACTTAATTGTATGTTTTAGAAACTTTTGCATGCGTTAGTACAGCATCTATTGAAGTTTATAGGATGCTCTACATTGACCAGTTTGTACCAAGTTAAATGATGGACTCTGCATCGAAATGGAATACAACTTGGAAATTAAAATATTTAAGATGCAGAGTTACACAAAAGAGAAGCGTATTAGTATGATTACATGGCATTACTCATCTGGGTGTGCGGCAGAGGTTATTGGGCGTGCAATCTTTTTGTTCCCTAATTGACCAGTCCCTGCTAACCAAACAATATTAAATACTGTATACATAAGTTTGAAAATACAGGTTATATTGCAAGTTGTTCAGAATGTAATGAGGGCAATCGAAGAGAACTACCACATTCTGAGCAAAGAATTGAGATAAAGTTTAAAGCATGTGCTTTAGTTGAAGCTAATGAACCTTGGTCGGGCCGTCAAATTTCGGAAGTTGTAGACATTCCAAAGAGTACAGTTAGGAATATTTTAAGAAATAAATATAAATGTTTCAAATTAAATAAAAGTAAATAAATTTTTATAGAAGATCATGTAAGACGTTTTGTGAAGCTATGAGAGAAAAATGTGATAGAAACAAAGTTCTTTTGCAAAATGTTTTGTTTACGGGAAATCATCATTTGCACTTCACAATCACCATAATCCCTCTGTCGTTCGGTGTTGCTCCCAAGAAAACAAACACCTAACTGAAACCGTCAGAACACAGTATCCTAGAAAACTGAACGTCTGGACAGGTATTCTGGGTGATCAGATTATAGGACCACTTTTTATAAAAGGTAATCTAAATGGCAAAAGGTATCTACAACTCCTTGAAAATGACGTTATCGCTGCCGTACGTAATATAACTTGCCATCTAGAGAATATTTGGATACAACAAGATACCTAGGTGCCCGGCTTCCAACACAAGAGTAGCTAAACAATTTCTTAACGTAAATATTCCCGAATATGTTATTTGTACGTGGGGTAACATCGTTTGGTCACCTTGATCGCCCGACTTAGCGCCGAACGAATTCCTTTTGTGGGGTTTTGTGGGGGCTGCGCAATAAAATAGAGCAGGCATGCAACACCCTTCCCGTTGAAATGCTGGCTAATGCACGGAGAGGATTTTATGACCGCGTAAGTTATTGCAAAGTGCGCTATGGAGGACTTTTTGAATCGGTAATTAAGTAATTTTATTTTTTGTATTTCTACAAAAAAATTTCCATTTATCTTTAGTTTAAGAATTTTAAATATATTTGCTCTTTCTTCCTTTTCCTGATAATTTTTTAGAATCTATTTACATAGTTATAAAACTTGTATAGAATCGATATATTTTGTTGGATGTGTAGAATTTTAATTTTGGTTTGATTCTTTATCAGAATTCGTTTTGTTTTGTAAAAAATTGATAGGTATAGCTATATCAATATTTCTAGAACATGAAACATGATTAAGTATTTTCCAAATATTGTTATTTCCCTTACGTTTTATTTGGTTCAAGAACGTCAACAACACACCTTTACTACTGGCTGCCTTCTTCTATACTGATACCACAGAATAATCAGAAGGGACAACAGCTGATTTTTCTATTGTTATTGAGGGTACGTCGCCGTTGTTTGGGAACCTCCATTGTATTTGAATCCGCCATTTTGTAAACTCCGTGTTTATTATTTGAAAGTTGACAGTATACTATAAGAATTGTGTAGCTAATATACGACCAATTTTCTTCCTAACGTCCAACAGAGTTACTTCCGACTGCTACTTACAATTACTTAAATATTGAAAAGAAGCAAAGAAAACAAACGAAAAGAGAATATGAATTACCTACTAAATTAATATATGCAGGTGGTTATTACAATTACCATAACCATTTGCCTACGATGTTCACGCAGTATCAACTGAGAATTTAACAGAAATAGTCCATTACTTTCAGTTTTCTTAAAACAACTAATCCTTTTCTCTGAGCCACAAGCAATAACAATTAATCCTGTTCGTGGAACCCGTTTAATAGTTAGAAAATCAGTAGATGAAATATAATAACTACAAAAAGCTTATACTTGCAAACAAGTATTTTTAGGTATGTAGTGTAGTATCAATCTTTGGAATCATATACAAGCATTTTGTTTGTTAGTTTAATCCAGTGAACAACTAGATATTAGTAATGCAGGTAATTTCATTAACTCCGTAATTAATCTTGCGTAAGAAAACGCTTCCCATTTACAGAAGATAGATGAAGATTTAGTTAAAATCATACATACTTGAGAATTCTTATTCTTAATAATAAAACAAAGGAGATTTATGTAACATATTTATTATAGTAATCTTACAACATTGTTACTCTACTGAGTAATAAATTCAAACGAACAACATTAATATAGCGTGTGGTTTCGAACGATTCTTCAGGCAATTTAAAATATTTCATATAAAAATGTTTACTACATATGTACATACATGGGCGGTATTAGTCTTCGAATTAACACCTCTTTCCAACAAATCTTTACAGTTAAATAACTTCAGACATTCTAAAACACTGCGAAAGAAGAGTAGTTTTTTTTTCATTTTTAAGGATCATATAGAAGCTGTACTCCTCTTTTCTGTATCATTCTTGCACAAGCAACCACTTCATCATCGATCGGTGACCACTTCTTACATTCATTTTGGTATTTTATTACACAAGTTACGCACTATGTGGTAATTCTAAACTGCAATAGAAATCTGTACAAATGCGAATGTTCAAAACATCAATAATTTAGATTAAATTCAGAACAACTGCGGCACTAGCATAAGATAACTACATAAAGACGGAGTTTACAAAATGGCGATTTGCGATTCTACGGATACGAAACTGACTGATTCCTGCTCCACATATGTAATGTATGCTCTATTCACTCGTACTCATTGGACCACTGCCTATTCCTAGATAGTTGCCGGTTCAATATACATACATATAATAATAAAATTAAAGAATTGAATAACTAGTTAAAGTTAACCGTTGCATTTCTTAATATCTTTTCTTCTCTTTAAAATTCCAAATTGACTCATACTTCAATTTGGAAAAACAGTTTCAGCATACTATAAATCACATCATTTGCAAATGCAAATATTTCTCCTTACTTATTTATAAATTATTCTTATATAAAAACGACAATTTAGCTTATTAATAAGTTTTCTCAACCAAGAATGTGTTCATTTTCTGTGGTACTTTGTACTCAATATTATGCTGTTCAACTTACTCTAAATTTCAAACAGCAAATTGTCGGTGTTGACAATTGTTTACGGTGTTTCAGGTTCTTGAGTCAAGATTATATCTATTAGATTAATATACAAACATGAATTCAAGTGTTTTCGCAAAATATTACTCTTTCTGATTTACTCTGAATTAATATGAAGAGAGAAAGAAATTTGCAAGATATATGCGCCATGGATAGTCCCAGAACTACTGGTCTTAATTAGGCAATCCGGTGTTCAAATCTTTTCGATGACAGCTGTGGAGCATTCGGAGAAAAAGTAGTCGGGACAGCGAAGCGCGCCAGCAATATTCGGTTGCATTGCTGCTGCGCTTAACCGTCCCGACTACTTTTTCTCCGAGCGTACGTCTCACCAAATCGATATCAATGGTTGCGCTACCGTTGACTGTTGAGGCATAATGAGATTTTTAAGAATAGTGTTAAGTTGCTTTAGTTCACGAGCTAGGTGGTTGTATACTTTTATAGTTTGTGTTATTACATTTCTATTCACGATACTCTTGACGCTTTGAGGATTGAGGATATGACCGGCTTTCATACCACGTGTATTATAATGATGTGCCAGATGCTGGCCACTAAACAGTTCGTAGTTTTCGCGTAGAAATAACACGCACTCATTAATGTATCTATATAAATTGCGGGAAGTATAAGAATACCGTTTATTACGAAAATTTCGCGGCATGAGCTGCGGTATGGAAGTCGGAGTTACAAAGTCGAATTATAAATGGGTATCGGTTTTTTTCTGTTTTCTCGTCACATGTTTGATTATTTAAAATATAGTATTAGCTTTCGATGTTGTAAATCTAAACAAAGTTCAGGTTTCCACGCACGTAACGGACATGTATTCTGCATTTAGTTTCGCAAATGTGACACTGCACGAACGTAACTTACGCTCACCTGAAATTCAAGTCCTTCTTTCCGCATTGCGTCATATTTTATTCAGATGGTTGTCGAACCCCCCGTCGCTAAATCTATGAGGGGGACACAATTTACTGTACTTGCAAGAAGCAATTATTCATGTATCAGGTACAGACTGTCAATTAGATAGATAAATAAAGGAAACAATGCAGTTGATATTCCCGTTATATAAAACAAATTTACATGAATATGTGCGTACGCAGTTCTAGTAATGAGTTTAGTAATGAAGAAAAAGCAATACGATTTTTACATATTAAAAGATAATTTATACAGTGATTAATTGATTTTGTAGAAAAGTATTAAAGTCTATGTTTTATGTGCTTTTCATTAGCTGCACAGCATGGTCCATAGCATCTTTTATTATACAGAAATAATATTTGGCAAATCCAAAAGACTACATTGCAATATTGCAGCGAAAGCTAGATTTTATACTATTTACAACCAATAAATAACAATGTCATTACACAAGCATGTAGTTGTTAAACATAAAGCTAAACACTATAGCTATACGCAGGCACACATGTATTATCTCACTTGTGTTTCTAAACATTCTCTTTAGCGTTAGAATTCTGTGTAATTGTCGCTGTGCCGCTAATGGAGGCTAATACGATCTATCATTCCAAATATGGAGTTGCCGTGTAAGTCTAATGGGAGTTAATGTTTAACATTGATACATAGATTCCGTTTGATCAAATTGTATAATTAACTGGTATTGGACTTTCATATACATACTTACGATGGCTGTAGTATTGATACCAATTTATCTTATTTACTTTATATGGTTCTCTTTGTTCTTAACAATTTGGATAAAACGCAATAGAATTGAGTTTTATATTAAGGCTTTGCGTTAAGATAGTTCTGTCAATAGTTTATCTTGTTTGATCAAGTAGACCCTGGATAGAAAAATTGAAACCTGTAAATTTCCAATAAAATTAATTTTTCAGTATATACAGACAGAGGTTGTTCTTGACGCAAAACAATGGTGTAAAATTGTTTTTTTCTAGAGCAGATGTTAAACTATTTTTTATCAACTCTTTTGGGTCGATAAAGTAGCACTTTAACCGCAAGGGGAGATAAAATGTTTTCACTTTTTTTATTAAATTAGATTTACAATTTCCAACATATTAATTTGAATGGTTAATAATAAGTTCAATTGTGCAATCAACATTATTCGAAATATCTATTTTTGGAACACCACAACTTGAAATTGTTTGCTTTGACAATTAATTGCACTGGATTGATTTTCTGGTTCACCAAGTATGCGCTTCGATATAGCAATCTTACTGCTTGCCGACTCATCAATATATGTATGTACATATACGTCTTTGCAACGGATGACGACTTTCACCCACCCAAGTTTTTTGTTGTTACCAGATCAGCACTAGAGTTTACCAACATGGTAGCCGCGAACGACGGGAATAATGTGTATAATTGTGAATTTGGTACCTCCAGGAAATCCGCAATCTTCTTGGTGATCTTATATATGTTGATCGCCGTAGTGTTGAGTAGTGCACTTGTTGACACAAGGGTGTTGTTGACATAAATCTTATTGGGAGGTACATTTCTGGAGTGCAAGGCGAGTTACTTTGTCATCTATTACCTGTTCAAGAAACCTGCATATGGCTTAGCGAACAGCTGCTGATCTGCAGATTTCGCTGATAACATCCTTTTAACTGATGGAGCTGGTTTTACTAAAAATGGAATATTTAATTTCCACAACAATTACGTTTGTTAAATTGGGACGAGAATTCTCATCATACCGTTGAAACCAGACACCAGCAACGTTTCTCTCTTGTTAGGATCGATAGTTTTACCACAACGCTTAACAGGTCCTGCATACTTCCAGTTCTTGGAAAATCTTTTATCTGAACTTTACCGGAAGATTTACCTATAAATCGAAGACTGAACCTCTGGTTTATGCAAGATGGAGCTCCACCGCACTTTACGGGTGCTTTTAGGGAACATTTTAATAATGAATTTCCTTGGAGATGGATAGAACGAGGAGGTCCCATTGCTTGAGTTCCAAGGTCCCCCGATCTAACCCCGTCAGACTTTAGTATCTCAGGTTATTTGAAAAGTTTAGTGTACGCAACACCGATAAACGATCTGGTAAAGTTGCGCCAACGAATAGTACGCTGTTGCCAGATAATTCGAGCAAAACCCTTGTTTTTTGAAAGAGTGAGCGCTTCCTTTGAAAGATGTGGATCCTGTGTCAAAATGGAAGGACATCATTTTAAACATCTTTAGTTATAATCTATTTTATCTTAAAATACAATAACTTAGTAAAAACCGTTGGAGCAAATTCTGCAATTGCGATAAAATAGCTGTTATCTAGTAAACGGTTAATTTGCGGACATATGTTTATTATGACTATTAACTTTATTATCGATCGTACTACATGCCTTTAAAATCTCTAAACGATGTTTCAAAACAGCCTGTATATTAATAGGATATGATATATTGGTGTACTTCTATTGATGCCGAAGTACAAAACCAACAAATTTTTCTGATAATAAATAGATGCACTAAGTCTTCTGAGACAAAATTAAGCTGAACACTATATTAACGTAAAACTTTTGTTGTTGTTTTTATAAATACAACAGGATTGAAATTTGAACAGCATTTTAGCATGAAATAGTTGTTTAATAGTAATATTTATTTTAAAATTTTAGGCTCAAATTAAATACACTTTATATCTCAAAAACATAAACTCATAAACATAAACATAGTCATGACTGAAATACGAATCATAACGAATATTTCACAAGTCTTTTTATATCTTGCTGGTCAGTTAGATTGCAGGGAACTGTTACAATACATGACTAGCCTCTTGGGAGCAGCAAATCACAAAGCAATTATTTTTTTATTTTGGAAAGCGATACATGAGGGAACTTGGTGTGAAGAGTAAATATTTAAACCAATATATTCCAGAAAAATGCTGTACATAGATAGCAAGACATAATATGCAATAAGATATTTTGGGTACACTTTTTTTCATTCGTAAACTACATTACACACAGTTAAATAACAATATTTTTAAAGCTTTAATTTAGTAAAGCAAGTAAATGTCGTGTAATGAATTAAAAGTAACGCACAATATACTGGGTGTCGATGTAATTTATTGTGATATAATTATGTAGTACCCGTGTTAAACATAAATCAGTAGAAATGTAAGCACACAAATCTAGGGATTAAGGTTTATATATATGTAGGTCTACGACGAAGTATTTGAACGCACATACTTAAACCTAATTCTGGCGATAACAGCATTCATTTGACTACGAACGAATTGTTGGCATTAATGTATCGCTGTTAACATAAAATGAGGAAAGTTAGTGCTGCTTTTATGTAAACAAGATTTTTAACACCAAGCAATATTAATTAATTATTGATCATTCTTAGTTTGGTGATAATTACTTTAAATTAATCAAAATATGTTCAGAGTGTTCTCTAGATTATCGTTATAACAGTTATTAATCTAATAATTCTGTTCCTGTTATCGAATACCAGAATTGAATAATAGTTTTTCTGACACTATCTGTAGAAATGATTTGGTCTGTATAAAAATAATGTAACTGGTTACAAAACATATACAGGCTGATTCCTTTCGATCCTCACCATTGCGATCTCGCTTATTATTGATGATAGACGGTAGGTTTAAATTTGGCAAAGTTGCTAAATTTTGTGGATATTATGATCCCGAAAAGAAAGTAGTAGAAAGTTAGTAGTAAGTCTACTTTCTTTTCGGGACCTTAATAACACAAAAATTAGCAACTTTGCCAAATTTAAACCTATCGTCTATCTTTAATAATAAGCGAGATCGTAATGGTGACGATCAAAGTGAATCAGCCCGTATTTTGCAGTAAAATTTTGGAAAATGATATAAAACAAAATTTGACTTTATACATAAATTTTTCTACAAAATAGTTGGAATGAATTACTGAAAACACAAAATTATTATTCTTTTTTTATTAGATGAAGTAAATTATTTTCGAGATTTGCTGTTATAAATAATTAATATATCTTCAGCAATTGGTACTGTTCGAAACAAGTTCGAGTATGAAGGAGTATGTTCCAAAAGTGACATACATATATAGCTAATTCTACAGTTTTTTGTAAAGTTCGCAATATTTCAAAGGATGATCCCTTTTTCATGCGGTCGTAGTCTGCCAAATGGATAGTAATTTGGGTGTACAGTTTGCTGGTTTTAATAAAATTGATTGTGATGGTAATGTAGAAATGCTTGTGAGTATTTCAGTAGTTGTGCTTGGGAAAGGAGTAATTGCGGTTTGTTTATCTTGCGGACAGGAGTGCTTGCGGTTAGATAGTCCAGCAATAGCAAATTTGCTTAAAATTGTTTTGTACTTAATGTTAGACGAATTTAACCTTGCATACGTACTGTAGAGATTAAATAAGGCACAAATCAACCCCTTTCATGAATTTATTATAATCTAAAATACGTTGGTTCCTTGAAAATTTGCTGTAATTTTTTTCTTTTTGCCGGTATATCCAACATTTTGGCACACCATATTAACAGCCGATATATTGACAGCTGATTTAATTAGACCTATTGGATTTGAATTTACATTCCACTTTTTCCAAGTACATAATTTAAAATATTTAGAGAAATACATATGTATCTATATAATTGCTATATTGGACTAATTTCCTTTGCCATTCTGCCATTAATATAATAATATAATAATATGTGAGTTAATACACAATAACTTTAAATTTCCCCGCAAAACCATAACAGCAAAAATTTGCTTGTGTAATTGGGTCTTTTCAGTTCACGCATCCGAATTAAAAGACAGAGTATAGACTATTATATTTAGGTTTGAAAATGGTTTGATATGCTCTCAGTTTCTATAAAATTGTTTCTTGCAGTTTAACCCTTTGCCGATATTATATCTTAAAGTTACAATTACATAAATATAAACTGATTAGCTTTGCAAACCATCCGTCTGAGAAGTCCATATTTTATTAGTTTATTGGGATTATATATTTTGCCGTTTCTAAGTCTTTTTTTTCAAGGAATGAAGCTTCCATCCAAACATAATTCTTGCTCGGGCATATACATAATATTAAATTTTGGAATATAACAATTAAAAATTGGTCCAATTTTTAGAATCCTGCTAGATTTTGCTGTCATGTACTCATTATTAGAGATATGCCAAACTGGCCAGATTTGCCTGACTTTATTTCTTGATATAGTATTCGCAAAAAATGGTGTTTTTATAGTGGAATTTGTCGACCAGTAATCGTCCAAATTGTATTTGCCACTAAAAGAATTAAGCCTATATTTTTTTTTCATTTCAGGAACAGTTACATATGTACCAGTCCATGTTATTGATTGTTTGGTCTCAGGCTACTGCAAAATAGAAAGTTGACCATGATACCGATTTGATTCTATATCATAAATTCAAGGACATCATTTCCAATAATAGTATATTATGACACTAGTGCATAATCAAAAAAAGCTAATTATGCACTGTGTCATACGATATTTTTTAGTATAGATGCAACAATAATTTTAACTAGAAGAAATCAAATCAATAATTTCAATACATTTTATCGAGTGAGATGTGTCTCTATATTATGTCATTTGATATTTCACTTAACTATTAAACATCATTGTTGTATTAATAATGTCGACAGAAATTCAAAAACTAGCTTCTGAAGCTGAATTAAGTTTAATACCTGCAAAGTCCAAATAATAATTCAAATCAATAATCAATAATTCCAATACATATTACCGAGTGACATGTACCTATATGTCATTTGACATTTCCCGACATTCCACTGGACTATTAAACGCTTGGAATTGGCTGTTACCAAGCAACCTTTATACGTATGCCGTGCGATAAAGGACCGATTATGATTGGTTTATGATGCACTACACTTTTAAGTGAGTTGGGTATGATTTTCACACTAGACACTTCTCCGAAAGATTCCAAAACGGATTCTATGTCAGTGTCAGACAACAAGTCACCTTCTTGTAAAGGATATTAGCGTGGGCGTTTTGACACAACAATGTTACTATTGTCATTATCAGTATTCAATATCAAAATTAAATTTGATAAAATCTTCACTACACTCACAATCATATCTCTTTTTCGTTATCCGTTTTAGACATATTATACTATTTTATTTCGATTAAATATCCGAACACTCAAGCGCTTAAAATTAGATCTATCGAATACTACGCTTTTAGAATGCGTGAGTTTTCACATACATATAACACTGTCATTAACTGTCATGGCGCGTGAAAATGTCAATCCCAAATGATCAGTTGTTTGTACGGACACTTTCTTAAAAGTATAACCTCCAATTAACGTAAATAAATAAGATTACGTGACACATGCGTGACACGACCAACATTTTCATAACTGACAGTTTATATTTCCGTTCTTCTTCAACTATATATCCATCTTACAATTAAAACGACAGTATCATGAAAAACCGCAGGGACTATATGTAGTTTGCTGTTGTTTACGTTTACACCGTTATGTAACGCAACTGAAGCTGAAGTCAGCTCCTTTTTAGAATAGACTAGGTTTGGTAAAAGCTAAAATTGAATTTATTTAGAATTGAAAGAGCAAGAATCAATTATTTTCTCTAATATACAAATAATCTCATTTGCTGTTGGTGATTATTTGTGAATTGACGAATTTTCGTTATGCGGACGAATGTGTTAAAATCAGAAAATCAAATTTTGAATTCCGTATGTAACAAATAGGTACCTATGCTGTATTTCCCATGCAGATTGTATGCATAACGTAGGCAAATAAAAGAAGATACAAACTTTAATTTAATTAAAAATCAGATTAAAAAGTTTGTAGCCAACGGTAAGTACAAGTGTTCCGTAATTAAGGCTTAATTTATTTGAAACTGCAATAGCAACTAACCACTGGCGTAAGTATTTAAATGTCAGAGGAGGAAAGTTTTCGAATTGGATGCGCATAATTTGAAAATTTCCGCTTGACTTGCAAAGCAAGTCGGTTTTTTTCAGCTTGAGATGCCTCAATAATCCACCGGCTTCCGTGCCATATCAAACAATTTATTTGCTGGTGTAGCCAGTTTAATTTCTACATTGCCCGTGCCTTTCTCGAAAAAAGAGCAACAGTTTTGTAACTATTTTTTGTCCGGACAGGACAGTTTCCTTGTTACCGTTCCTGGTACAAGCAAAAAGAAACGGAAACGCATTTAATTTCAGTGAATTTATCTCTTTTAATTTAAATTCTACGCTGGAATGAATGAAGTAAGATTTTGTCCGATGCTGATAAAATGAAAATTACAACTCTGCGCTGACGCTTTAAGTTCATGCAAATGTACGGTTAATAGAAATAACAATTACCATAAAGTATTGTTAAATTATTCAAGTGGAATCGAGATTCCGTTGTAAGAGGAAACTTAGAAGCTAACTTTTAAAACTGAGCTATCTCCAGCTATATATAAATTCTAGGTAGTCCGTTTACTCTAGTTAGTAGTTCTTAGATTGCAGCATAGTAAAGATTTTATTAAAAATAATTTTGTTTCTATTGGTTTTGCTAACAATGATAATATAGAAAGTATAATTGGCTTGTTGCTGTTCTTGAATAGTATGTATGTATGTAGATGATTTTTGTATATTTTATTCCAAAGATGTAAGATCAGGCGATCGAGGGGCCCACAGATTCCTGCTTGCTAATCCTTTTTCATAAAATTCTTAGAGAAACAGTATTGTTTTATTTGCTGTATGAGTTGTGGCAAAATCCTGTTGGAAGTATCCATTGTTCGTTGGGATGCAATTGGATTAAAAATGGTTTTCAGATCTGTTGTCATGATTATGAGCATTTTTATTGTAGTTGAAGAATATTGGACCAATAATTCTTCTACATGACATGGGAATCCAAATTCCAACCTTTACCGGGTGCAGTTCAGTTTCTCTGAATTCGAGGGGGTTTTGAGTGGACCATATGCAATAATTCTAATCACTCAATTCTAATAATGTGGTGTCCAGTATCTCGTTGCTATTTAAATGTTGGTTGAAACAGTGGCAATATCATACACGGCTTTCATAATCAACTTGTAACAACTCTTGCACAACTGAAGCGTGATATGGACGCAAGTGCGAAACTTTTTTTTTAGTGTCCTCCGATAGGAACCATATCCTACCATAACACCAAAACGTACTGTGCTGACGTCCAGGTGTCTTCGGACTTCTCTGACTCGAAGGTTTCCACAGTTTCAGTACTTATACAGAACTATCAGAGGATTTCCCACGGATTTCCCTTTACAAACACCACGTATCTGTCTGCGCACAAGGTGACGAGTGTGTCGTCGAAAAGTTGGAAAGTTTCATTCGAGAACTGTAAGATGTACTATGGTGGACTCCCCAAGGTGGACACCTAATGTACCCTGTGTAACAAGTACTTAGTCCACTGACATCACTGACATTGGTATAAGTCAAAGTGACACAACTGACGGAAGTGTCACTCATTTATTTATACGTTTTATTACGATAATTTGTACAAAATGCCACAACTAACTAATGTTGAAAGAGCTGTTATTATTTCTAAATTAGAAGACAATTGGTTTTTACGAAGAATAGCGGCGCATATGCATGTAAGCAAATCATGTGTTTTTAAAATTAAAACCATTTGGCAAACTAAACAGCGGACAGAGAAAAGGGCCAGTCCTAATGGACTTAGAAAGATTTCTAATGAGGAAGAAGATCAGGCTTTAATTCAATATGTATTGGAAAATCCGTTTACAACATCTGTTAATGCCTGTGCTGAAACTCATTTTCCCGGTTGCAGCAAAACAGCTCGTAGACGTTTAAAAGAAGCAGGTATCCATAATCATGCACCCGCAAGGAAACCATTTCTAACAGAAGTTAATAAGCAAAATAGGTTAAATTTTGCTAATGAATTTATCAACCGCGACGAAGAATTCTGGACGTCAGTTATATTTTCAGACGAAAAAACATTTCAGTCTTGTTACAACGGTAGACTTCGCGTGTATCGGCCCCGCAATACAAGATACGATTCAAATTACATTCATTCTCTGAACCGAAGTGGACGGTTTTCAGTAAGCGTTTGGGGTTGGATTAGCGCAGATGGTATTGGTGTATGCCACAGAATTCCAGGCACCCTGACGGCTCTCCGATACCGAGATATATTGGAAAATATTATGCTACCATCAGTAAGGGCCATTTTCAATGACAATTTTGCTTACCAACAGGATAATAGTCCAATCCATACAGCCAACATTATAAGAACCTGGTGTAACGAAAACCATGTAGATGTTCTCCCATGGCCTGCCAAAAGTCCAGACCTGAATCCCATCGAAAATGTCTAGGCTTACATGGTAAAACGAATTTATCATACTAGAAATATTAGACCTGCTAACACCGAAGAGCTTTGGCAGGAAATACAAAATGCATGGGAAGCAGTTCGACAAAACTACGATATGCGATCGTTAATAGGATCAATGAGAAAAAGACTGCAACATACAATTGCGGCTCACGGTGGGTCTACAAAATACTGATTATATTTTTATTGCTGTTTAGTTCATATTTCACTTTTACATTAATAAAGTTTCAAGTATTACGCCTGCCTTTAAATGCTTTTAATAAAAAAAATTCTATATAAAACGCCACTGATTGAAACCATATTTACAATACATAAAAATAAAAAAAAATACTACAGCAACTAAAAGGTGTCCACTTTAAAAAGTCCACCGCTGTACATACCTACTCATCATAACACATTTGTAGTATGAGTATTTCCAGGTACCATCTTCCCAGCAAGAAGAATGGTGGATTTCTAAACATTTTAACAACTATTGCAACAAAATAATTTCACGAATAAATTTGCGTACCGAGAACGAGTAAAATGTAAATAAAATTTTTTAGAAAACGGGTTTTTTATTACATCAAACCTAAATGAATTACAAACACAAAATATCGAGCTTCTGGTAAAAGTTTTGTAAACAAAAAATGTACCTCACCAAGATGTGTAATCTTTTATGGATGATGTTATAGATATAGAGATATAGTAAGATAATTTCTTACAGAAACATGTTAAGCTATTATAGAACCACTAGAGTAAACTACTACTTATGCCCTACTTGACAGCAAATTTAAACGTATCATGGGTAAAAGTCTAATTAGAAGATCGTTTTAATAAAGTTAGAAACAAATATAGAACCAGCACGCTTGAATCTTTGTTGGCTCCTGTAATTGTATTTTCATTATCACCCTCCCACTACAATATTCTAGCCCAAAAAATTGCTCATTGGGCTCCTTCTTTGGCAAGTTTTTCTATTTTAGCGTATTGTAATATCAGAGACAAATTATTGTTTCTGGCTAATTGCATAACGTAGAATAATCGCTACACATATGTGTGTTTGGTTTTTTCACACTGAGGTCTTTGAGATTACTGTCTCAGCTGTGAGCTTCAACATCTTGTTCGGTTTGAGTCATCTTATATCTGTTAGAGTTACAGACAAGCGATCCATTTCCAACTTTAATTAACCAGAACTTCATTTTTCATGGCTTGGAAATAGCTGCTTGAATAGCCACCCATAATTCAGTTTGGTAGTTCTTTTGAATAATATCTATGTTGATGGTAGTCCTAGCAGCACTTTCTTTAAGACAGTTGTAGGTTCCGTAACTTGATTGGTGGTGTATTTTAATCGGTTTTTTGTCACTACACTAGACCAGCACAGATGACTATGGAACACTGCTATAACCACATATGATTTTTGCTGCGAAGATTTCTCAGAAGTGTTGTTAGTCTTTCCATGCTTGCTTATAATGATAAGCAGGTTATGTTTGCTAGACGCTGCTTATGCTCCATATTCTAATCTGAAAGTCTTTCATCATCGTGGCAATGTACGAATTTTCTAAATGAATATAATTGCGTTATTTTTATGAAAACTAGAGCAAAAAGTATAGAATCGGATTGGTCATAATATAAAGCAACACTTTATTTCAGGTACCACATAACTTTGATGTACATACTGTGAATAGAGATTTTAATTTTCACTAACATCACAATTTTTTTTTATGTAGTAGGTAGTGTTAAAAGTGATTTAGGGTTGTGATAAAAATATTGTTTCCACTGTTCTGTTCATGTACGTCAACACGTTGACATTTTCTTTTGTAGAGTGATTTTAATTACATTACACAACGAAATTCCATAAGGAACTCAATTTTAATTTCGAAATAATTCTCATTCAGCGCAAATTGAACCATTTATTTCGCGATAATGACTAAAAGGTCAGAATGCGGGCTGTTGCGAATCTAACTTTGACGTAGAACGGCACATCTTCCCTTTCCGCCGAAAAGATATAGTTTAAGTGGCTTTCTGCGGGCTCCTATTAATGAATCGGGGCATAAAAGCTACTGCATAATTTATACGTCGAGTCGAACAAACAGGATTTATATGGGTTTGGGGCCCGGCTTTTGGCAAATCTGTAGATAAATACGGTATTACTCGGAGTTTAATTATAATCCGGCGTTTCCAGACGTGAAACAGAATAGGTAATTTATTCCGCAATTGTTCTCAGGAATACGATACGTTTGGGATGTGATACGGTACATAATACGATACATATAAACACTTACACATATACAAATACGGGTACCTACTATACTATATTTTACGTACAGACGCGGCTGGGTATAGGCTCGCTGTATGGAAAAACTTAGTGATCGCACAGGGTTGATTTAGTGTAATGAAAGCCAGATTATTTCGCAACCAATTAAAAAGTAAATTTAACAAAGCATTATTCCAATACAAGAAATTGTGTTACCAGCAACAATGCTTAGAGATAATGCATACATCAAACTAATATAATAGGTTATTTCGTTCCAAGTCAAATGCAGATATCGACATGTGTGTATGTATAAGCTAGACACAGGCATGCCACAAAGTGTGCTTTATTATATGTATAGAGAGGTAGTATTATGACTGTATAGAGAGGGAGCATTATGACTACAAAAAAACGGTAGGTAGTGACATATAATATATTATTTTATGAATGCAATATGATCTGTTTAGTTGTATGAACTTCAGCTGCAGCATATATGTATAGAAAGCGCATATAATATAAAAACTTCGATATCCATTAATAAAAGAATAACTTGAAGGAGTTACTAGAAATTGTATTTGTTGGTTATCGTAATTGTGGAGAGTGCTATGCATTTTGGAAACAGAGTGTTTGATTTGACAAGGTAAAAGATTCGTCCAATGGCTTTAGCAGCAAAACTCGAATTTTCTTCAATTTTCTACAGCCACTGGTTGTTTGTGTTCTCCTCAAGCTTGGGTAAAAATTTTGTAAACGGAAAAAGTGTACCTATGTGTACATCAACAAGATATGTAATCCTTTATGGGTGATATTGGAGATATAGAAAGATCATTTACTACACAAATATGTTAAGCTATTTCAGAACTAATATAGCAAACTACAATGCGAGCACCAAAGATTGAACGGTACTACAATACTGAATATGGCGAGACGAACTATACATAAGCGTAGGAATAATCAGAATAACCTCTTATTGCCGTATAGATAATATAAACAGACAAAATAAGAGATTTATACACTACTTGACAGCAAATTCAACCGCATTATGGGTAAAGGTCTCATTAGAAGATAGTTTTGATAGAATTAGAAACAAATATAGAACCAGCACGCTTGAAGCTTTGTTTCTCGCATTGCATATATGTGTTAATGTGCCTAAAACGCTTGGATGGGTAATATAATAATAATAATAATAATTATCTTTATTGAGCATGAAGCATAAAGTATAATAAAGAACAAGAAAGAAGAAATAAAAAAAAAGAGATACGAGAAAGCAACAAAACAATGCACATGATTATTAGCTCAATCTCAGGGCGAGGTCCAGTTACATGCGTCTACATATAAACTGCTCTACCTAACCCTGTATATTGGTAAAAAAAAATACAAAGTAAATTTAATGCCTATAGCCTAACTTAAATCTAGAGTAGTCTGTGTGCATCAATTCAAAAGCACCAAAAAGAATATATAGACGAAAATTACATATAAGAAACTGCCCGTAATTCACCCATTTAATATATAATATAGTACACATGTGTAACACGGTACATGTAACCAATCGAGCGCGCAACAGAGAGTGTGGAGTATTTAAGCAATATACATATGTAGAAGCAAATAATGTCGGATTATACATATAGTATACATGTAAAATAACTATAATTACATAATTATTCAATAGGATTGGATAAAAGCATAGATCGTAGTTTGCGTTTAAATTGAGTCACCGTGGTGCATTGCTTCAGTGTAGGAGATAATTTGTTGTATTTGTTATAAATGTTGTATGAGAATGATCTTTGAAAGAGTGATAAGCGATGGACAGGTGGCGAAATCAAACCCCGAACCCGAGTTGTAATATTATGAACATCTGTTCTAAATCTTATCTTTTGATGTAAATCACAGAAGACTTCAATCTCGCAATCCCCGCTTTACAATTTGAAGAGAATGTTTGCATAACATCATTGTGATTAATATCGGTAGTCGTCTTTATAAGTGAAAAAATTAAAGTTCACGTAATTTTCACTGTAATAATATTGTTTGACGTTCGGCTTTCTTGACTAACTATTCTTCACTACTAGTTACTAGTTGAAAATCTAACCAAAAAGAAGTTTTGCTTTCATAAATCATGTTCTTCAGTTGCTGGTAGATGTGAATACATTACTTGCCGTATTTGCCAATTCAAGAGAAACAGCCAATTTACTATAGGAAACCTTAAATATTCTCCTTCTTTGTCTTTTTTCTATCTTTCCATTACAGAGCCATTACACCTTTTTTAACCTCTAACTCGGACATACTTATATATTTTTGATCTAGAAGTAATCCTTTTGATTTTTGTCCTTATTCACACTTCTAACAACTTTTGGTATTATTTTTTTATTCAGTCTTATGTTCTTTAAAAATAATTACTATATAAGTAATGAACAGTTAAAGTGCTTGATTCCTCTGTGCCTTGTGTGACTTTTTTTCGCAAAATCTGATTAGTTCGTTCTGAACTATGCGTTGAAGTTTTATAGAAATTTGTCGTTGCTTTTGGGATTAACTCATTCTACAGATGGTTCTACAGATATCGTAATTACTGAACTATTACCAAAATATACTAAAGTAAGGAATAAAGAATACTATTTGCTAGTTTTAAAATATGCTTAATGGTAATAACTTTTCCAAAATTTTGTAATATCCAATCATTGAATACTATAGCCTCTTTTGCACTTATTGTGTACTTTATTATTTTAATGAACTGAGGCTATCCATCCTGAGGTGTTACCGAGAACCCTATTTTAAGTCAGTTCTACAGTCGAGTATTTATTCGTTATGATGTCGAACTCTAAGGTATAGGAAGATTGGAATAGACTTAGGGAATAATTTTCTGTACTGTGTATTTGTTTCCAAATTATTATCTCGCTTCTTCTATGGTACTGTCATAACATAAACTGTTAATCATGCTCAGTCCTAAAACTAATAACTATTTTAATGTTTTCTTTGTCTACACTGTACTAAAATTTACCGTTTGTTATTTACTTAGATTTTGAGTCCTAAAAGAGATAAATCATCTCAATTTCTCGAACTAGTATATATTTCAGCTGATCGAATCTGGAATATGGCCCAATTTGTCCGCATCAGATCATGGTTTAATGACTGTAATGATTCTTTTAGACTTCTCCAAAGCATTTGATAGGGTGAACCATTCAGTGTTGCTGAATACCTTATCTGACATGGGCTTTGATGGTAGCGCTATATCATTAATTGCTGCATTTCTATCTCGAAGAACTCAGTACGTTAAGATTGACTCTCAACATTCTCGGCCTCTGGAACTCTCATGTGGTGTCCCACAGGGTTCCATTCTAAGTCCTGTTCTTTTCTCTATCTACACATCATCGTTTCTTGATAAGTTAAGATTTACTAAAGCTTACTTATACGCAGACGACATACAACTCTATTACTCGTTTCAGTTGAGCGAATGGGAAGAAAGCACTATGAAAATTAATGCTGACCTAGATACTATTTACCAAACCTCGCTTGCACACTCCCTGTGCTTAAATGCTGATAAGTCTCGGGTTCTGATTTTTGGCAGTAAAGAAGCTTGCGGAATTTTGAGTAGTAAAATTGATATAAGAATTAATAGTGTACAGATACCAGTAGTAGTTAAAGCTAAAAGTTTGGGTTTGATGCTGGACAATACATTTCGTTTTAAGGACCAAGTTAGTCAATATATCCAGACCTCCTATGCAAACCTTAAAAAAATATTCCCCTTTCGCTCAGTCTTAAACAGTAATATTAAAAAGACCTTATGTAACACGTATGTTTTTTCTAATTTCAGTTATTGTGCCGAAGTATATCACCCATGTCTAGACTACGTTACCAATGCCCGAATTCAGAAAGTACAGAACTCTTGCTTAAGATACATTTATGGTATTAGGAAATTCCAACACATCTCGCATAAATTAATCGATGCCGGTTGGCTGAATATGAAAAATCGCAGGGAATTACAAACACTTACTTTATACCATAAAATTTTGCTTACCAACATGAAGAACATGATTTATGAAAGCAAAACTTCTTTTTGGTTAGATTTTCAACTAGTAACTAGTAGTGAAGAATAGTTAGTCAAGAAAGCCGAACGTCAAACAATATTATTACAGTGAAAATTACGTGAACTTTAATTTTTTCACTTATAAAGACGACTACCGATATTAATCACAATGATGTTATGCAAACATTCTCTTCAAATTGTAAAGCGGGGATTGCGAGATTGAAGTCTTCTGTGATTTTTTATTACAACGTTTATAAGTGTATTTCATAATAAATTGTAATAAAATCCAATTTTCCATTTTTTCTTTTGTTACTGTGAATATAAAACATTGTGCAAGCTATTTTTTTTTTCAAAGTATAAATATGACATACACTCTCCCTCTTACGTGGTAAGATTAATGGTATCAGTAACGTTGCTGCAGACTAATTATCTTATGTTGCTGACACTTTTTTCCAATTCTAGGTCAATTATAACACTTAATTGGATTAAAGATCAATTTATTCCAGAACCTATTTAATATTTATTATGTTTTCGTTACACAACTTCTTCAGTAGAATAAAATTGGCATTTAATTCGTGTCAATTAATAAACAACTAGCCATGCCTATCAACAAAATTATCTACAGACAAAGAAATTCAGCGATATATAGGATTATGTTTACAATATCGTAGACAATTTAAGATATATTTTAAATGTAACTTTATAATCATAAATCCTTATATCACCGTATTTTTGCTGTTCAAGGACTAAGGAAAAACATGGCAAAAGCCAAGAGCTTAATTTGATAAAATTCAGCCTTGATTAGGTGATTAAATTATTATAAATTTAATAGTACTTTAAGTTTCAATATCTGTTCTAAAATTGACGGCGTTATCCTCTTTTTTAATGTATATCATTTCATATATTATTCTCTTTTTCTAACTATTTTCTTTTTTTTTAAATATTAACAGTTTCAAAATCAAAGTTCTATCGTAATTCTTTAGAATGCTTAGACAAAGAGTTTCTGCGGTTATGTTATGCGTTACAGTGTATTGATGATTATAAAGTCGTTTTTTTAAGTATTGTCTAGTCTGACCTACATAAGAAACATTTATCACAGTCTTTGCATTCTAATTTATATACGACATTACTTTCATTATGTTTTTTAATTTTAGTTTTTAAATTTGTAAATAAATGTTAATAATAATGTAATAAGTGTTATTGTTTGGTGTAAATGTAATGTTTATGTGTGGTTTTTAAATTCGTATTTAGTTTTGTCACTTAAGTCGTTTATGTATGGAATTGTGTGATATATTTTACTATTTTGTTTAGTGCCTGTGTTGTATATTCTATGTATTAGTTTTTTTGAATTAATTTTTTGTAAAATTCTTTGGGATAACTATTTGTTTGTAAAATTGATCTAACTTTGCTTAAATTCTCTTTTTTTAAATCAAGATCGTGCTAATTTAATAGCCTGATCAATTAAACTATTAATTACGGTTTTTTAAAATTTAGCGGTGTTTGAAAAGTAGTTTAAGTGTCTGATGCTACTTAGTGTGTTTTATGTACCAATTTGTTTTTATGTTCGTGTTATTATATATTATCTTAACACAAAAAATGTATAGAATTTTGATTTTCTTTTTCAACAGTAAATTTTAATCTATCATGATAAGAATTGAATGTGTGGAACACGATCAATTTTACCTAACGGTATGCAGAATATGCAATCATCTACATACCGCTTGTAAAATCCAATATGACAATTAAGTTTATTTAATGCATCTTGCTCAAAATCCTCCATTACTAAATTTGCTATTAGAGCAGATAATGGAGAACCCATTGCAGTTCCAAAAATTTCTTTGTATATTTTGTCGTTGTATTGGGTAATAATTGATTGACTGATTGATAAATGAATACTTTCATTCTTTTTGTACAACATGTACAACATTACACATACATTTTCCAGTATGACTTTGCGTGTTTTGCATCTTAAAGTGCTTTGATCACAATAAATTGTGGCCATGGTATCCTAGTTAGCTATCCCTAGCTCGTTAATCATTCTACTTAGCAAAGTAATTTGTGAACTACTATTAGGTAACTATCTTCTGTTGAAACAACATATTTACACCACCCGGTTTGTTCAGAGCAATCCACAAAGTACCACCAAGTACCGATTAGCATTACCAACTATTATTACAATATTTGTGAAAAAATCTGACAGCCAGTTGTTTAATAGTTGAGAGTTGAAAATGTGCTTTATAAATGAGAATATTGTTTCACAAAAATTTACATTTTCTTTGTCTGAGTCTAATTTCATCCGTTAAATTACAGGAATTGAAGGACTGCTTCATTTCCTTCCAAATTCTCTGTTAATTCTATGACTGCTATTCCATAGAAGCATTTGTAAGATAAGGTTCTGAAAAGTCTTTGTGTAGTATCCACCATTAGCTTCATGGATTAGCAAATGGCTCTATAATTAGTTACTACTCAGTAAACGGAAAGAACAATAGGTGATGCAAACAATGAAGGCTGTATTGATAACCTTCACACAAAGAGATGTTTCCTAATTTAAAACCTACGCATAATATAAAACACCATAGATAACTGAAAACGTATACCTACCTCTATTTTATTCTAGGATCAGTTCAGTAATACATATTTTTCAGAATTAAAAGTCGTTTGCAAAATATTAGTTCTAACTTAAATAGGGGTTTTTAATCCCTTAGGGAAAACAGCTAACTAATTCCACTCCTACTAGTTGGGTGCGGAAATTCCAGTGCCCAACATTATATGCGTTTGAGTGCGTCGCTTTTATTGTGGTAAAATAATGCAAATCGAATTCGTTATCTTCATTTGAACCCCAGCATAGACGCAGCATACTCCATCTAAATATTTAGTCCTCCTATACAAACATACATGCACATCGGCTTAGGGGAGTTCCGCATTCGTTACGGTTTATCCCTAAATGTGTTCCGATATTAGCACTATTAGTTTTATCTGTACAAGACGAACGCCAATTGCCGTGACTTGCCGAATATTAAAAGGGAAATACTCGCTCGGATCCGGTCCCGCTTCGATTTATTGTCCTAGACCGGATAGTCCTGAATCGTGCGGTAATGAAGTAACAAAAATAAACGTTATTACCCTTCGTGCATTTAAGCGAGGAGAAGGGTATGTTTAATTCGGATCGTAAATGGAGTAAATACAAAGGGAATGCTAACGACTGAATCGGAAATAGACGTGGGCGTACTAGCTTTGAATAGTTCAATTTATTGAACATTAACGCTTTTAGTATCTGTCAAGCCATAAAAATTTTGTAATTAAAATTTAAATTGTGCGTATTGTCACTGAAAAAGAAATGTATGTAACAGCGACACCTATTGTATATTTTACAAAACAAAATTGTCACATTTCAAACGTTTAAACGTCAACGGCAGTCAATGGTATTTGGTGTGGTATTTGGTATCGAAGCATCGAAGCACTAAATATGCATACAGATCTTTCTCCGCATCTTCATTCCAAAAAGTGCAATGACTTGATTGATTTATTACAGCTTTGTCGTAAAAACAACCCAGTTTTAAAATTTCTGGGATTTTGTAATTTCGAATATACCCGAATGACAAACTGTCTTAAAGCTGAACGAATTAGGAGACAAAAGGAAAATTTTCATAAATCTAAGGAGTTGAAAGAAAAGTTAATAATATTAGCAGAAAAGGAGAACAACAGCATGTGACGAGAAAGTAATTTGTATTGTAGAAATGTTATATAAATTTATATAAACTTAAACATTCTTAATTTTGCAAGTCGGTTTTAATTCTATCTGTATACAATAAGATTCAAAACCACGATTGTAGTAGTAAAAAAACTGTTTACGCAGGATCGGTTAGTAGAGTGAACCTTTCAAATTGGTTACAAAACACGTTATTAGATACCAAGGTAAATAGGTAATAGCACTTTACCGGCTAGCTTATGTTACTTTCCTGTCTAGCTAATGCCATTTCGGAGTTTATGAAACGTCAGTGTCATTTAAATAAGGAAAGCAAATATTATCTGTCAAAATCTAGAAATTTTTGGAGTTGTTTAAAACGTTTAAAACAGCTCAATATCTCGGCTTCCAGTAAGAAGGCCACATTCCGGATCATTTAGCAAACGTTGATGATATTAATAATCACTTCGTTTCTGCCGTGTCTCAAGTGACGGACGATATGGATCTAATGCGATTTTACACTAGCAGAGTATCTGCCTGCCCTTGATTCGCTTTTACACTGGTCGAAGTCGACGAGGTGATGGCGGTGCTATCGTCTATCAAGTCTCTGTCCAAAAAACCAGTGTCATCGTGCCATTGGCTAAAAGTAATCGTCCTACATCTTTTAACGACTTGCTCTATTCTGCCTACATTATCTACGGCTCTCGAGAAGATTGTCGCCAGACAGGTGTGTGCATTCCTGGAACCCAATAATACTCTACCTGTTGGTCAGTCGGGTTTTCGACGGGGCTATGGGTGCGCCTTGGCTATGGCACACGTAACTGACGATATATTTAGAACAATCGACAATGATAGAGTCACGGTATTGGTCCTTTTGAACTATAGCAAGGCATTTGATACCATCAATCTCCACTTCGATTACAACAGGTACAATCTCAAGAGCCTTTCCTCTTCCTCTAGACCTGCGGTCTCGGGTGTACCAGAGGCTAGCGTACTAGGGGCCTTGTTGTATTGCATCTACACATCCAACTTAGTAGAATGTCTCAAACACTACGTGTATCATATGTATGCTGACGATACGCAGGTTTGCTTCTGATTCTATGGTCAGCGCCGTCACAAATATAAATATAGATCTACAAGCTATCGCTAAGGAATATTCGCACCACTCCCTTTTTATAAATAACAGAAACTCTTCGGTGATGGTATTCGGTCGGGTTCTTGCCAGATCTAAAGTTCTGCCGAACATTAAATATTTCTTAATAACACTGTTCTTCCCATTTCCGAGAGTACCCGGTCCCTGGGGCTCACCCTTGATACACAGCTCCGGTTTAAAGAGAACGTTTCGCACCTAGTCAGCGGTGCGTTCTTCAAACTAAAGATCTTGTACTGCAGCAAGGAGTGTCTGAACTGTGATCTTAGAAAGCTATTGTGTCAATCATTAGTACTTAATGTATACTACCCCTGCTTGGATAGTACTGATAGGCTTCGGGTGCAACGCGTGCGGAACGCCTGCCTTAGGTTTATATACGGGATCCGCCAGCGTAAACATATCTCTCATACTATGTTTTATATCAAAATATATTTTTTTAAGAAACCCAGCTACTTGTACCGAAAGTTGCGTTTTCGTTCGGATGTACACACCCTGAATGTGACTCCGAGAAACTAAGCATTATTGCAGAGGAGTGTATTCGACAGTAGGACATGGGTTTTAAACACATAAAGTAACGTCATGCCATTTTAATGTTGGTTAAAAAATTTTTACAATTCCTTGAAGAAAATAACTTAATATTCTTAATATTAATGTCAAGTGAGGTCTACAAAGGAAAACTGCATTCACAACAAGTCATATATCTACACATCGCATCAAAGTGTAGTTGCTATTTTTTATAACTAAATTCAAAATACTTCTTAGGAGCTTTGCGTAAAAGGAGACTAAACACCAGCGAAATGTACCAACAAGGTGAAATTCTAACCAATATTGCAAAAATATTTATAGACGTGCTTTGGTTGCTCTGCGTTGTTCAGATTTCAGTATTTCTTCCTCTTGTTGTTGCTTAAAATTTTCGTGTCTATATAAACGTGTATTTATTAGTTGAAGTTACAGCTGGAATTCGTCCTTAAACATTGAGTGAAGAGTGTGGTGCACTTTAGTGGCAGTGTGGATAGGTGATACATTTTACATTTTTATGTGACTTTTATTAAATTAATAATTAAAATTACCAGATTATTTCTAAAAGTGTCCTATTTCTTTGGTTAAATTAGATTATGGCTAGAAGTGGCACCACGGGCCTCTTTCAGCGCAACCTTCCGGGTCTATTGTGATCCCCATTACTCCTAGAAGGCCCCATCTAACTTTGCCCTCTTTATGAGGCTTATCGCTCTTGAGATTGGCTCCTTAATGTAGCTGTTCGCTGTGGAATTCTCTGTGCCCACCATTAGAAACCTTGTCCTTGCCAGGCCTTCGCAATGACACAGCACCTGGACTGGACTTTCTTCCACCTCCTTCCAGAATCTGCAAGTAGCATCTTTCGCTAGGCCTATGTTATACATATGGTTATTTAGTTACAGTTACAGTGACCTGTCAGCAGACCTGCTATTATTTTGAAGGTTTATCTGTCTTTACCCAGCAGGTCTCTAGTGAATTCAGGTTTAGGAACTCTTTTGTCTGTGTTTGTCCTGGTGATCATTGCCACCATTCCCTGGACTTGTTATGTGCCCATTCGTTGACGGACTTTCTGATTTGTGATTTGATGATGCCGAAGCATGGACCAGGCCCGATGAATTGCCTTGACGAACGTTGTCTGGCCAGATCGTCTGCCGCCTCATTTTCCTTTACGCCCTTGTGGCTGGGAATCCAGGCTAAAGTTAGTTTCCTTTGGGAGCTGACGTCGTTTGTTGAAATAATTGCTGTGAGTGTTACTTGACTGTCTGAGAAGAGTCCATCTTTCTACTTCTCTAACGCAATGATGAATTGCTGCTGCCTTAGCTTGAAAGACCGTTGTGCACTTCCTGAAGCTTATCGAAAGAGCATTCCTAGGCTTTCTTCCGTATATACCGGCTCCTACGCCACATTCCGGTTTGGAGCCGTCTGTATACCAGTTCGACTCCGTCCATATAGTGTAACATCTTTAAAACCTTGGACTGGCTGACGGTGGTTACCAGTCCCAGAGAAAAGGCTACAGAAACGTATATGGGAAAACTATGAATCTTTATTAAATTCAGCTCCGTTGTTACTTTTCGTTTGAGGTTGGTTCAGGTTTCGTGAAGCTTAGGGCTACGCTTCGATTCAGGGCGGCTGAATGTAAGACGATGGACTGGCTAAACGTGTTCGATAAAAACTAACGAGGAGCAACTGATCATATGAAACGTGAAAATATGTATCTATTCACACGTTTTATCTAAGACCATGTTGTGATTTTCTGGTTTTATTTTTTCGGAATTGTACATATACTGTTCAATGTTGTCTCAAATTTATCTATTATCAGATCTTTGATTAAAGTTTCTCTACCTGCCCTTTTGTTCGTTGCTATCCACATTTTTCGAATACCAACAGAGAAAATAAAGTGCGAAATACATATTAGATTAAAATACGTCAAAAACTAATTCAAGATATTTGCATTTATTATATTTTTGAAAAAGTAGTAGCTGCCAACCGCCCCTCTTATAATTCAGACAGACATTTCAAGGACCACATAATAGCCCGCTACGTCAAAGATATTACCCGAAAAGATGCATAAATTTGCTATAAAGCAAACATAGGATGACGTCACCGCCGAAGCAGTTGAACACAAGTAGTATTTTATTATTCCCACAAGAATTCAGTAATGCTCTTTGTTATGCGTCTCATGTGATTTCAAACTTTCCTCCTAGACCTTATTTTCGGGATTCCCGGAGCCACTAACTTTCAATATACACATTTACCTTTTCTTCGGAGACTTGTTCTTAAAGTGTGTTTTACAAATTCAGGCGTACGTTCCGGAATAAATTTTAGCAAGCGTCCCTACGTTGCTCAAATTTGCGAAGGAAGAAATACCGTCGCATTAAATAAAATGATAGAAATTTAATACCTACATATTCCAATACATTGTTCTTTCTAATATGTAGTAAAAGAGTCGCTGTTTTTTTAGATAAAACCACTTATATCAAACTGGTAGTGTTGTATTCACGTGTTTGCTTTTAATAAAAGCAAATATCTCGAGTTTTATTCATTCTAGGTATAGTAACGACAAATTTGATGTAATAGATTCCTTTCTAGGCGCATTATCATGAATTTTTCCAAATTTCTTGATAATAATTGTACATACATAGACGGACGTACTGAATAGGGATTATACGAATTACACTGATAAGTCGTTTATAAAACCTGTTTGCTAACAATTATCTGCTAACAATCTTCTTAGAAGTACTTTTCTACAATATCTAAAGTAAGAGAGTAACTGCATTTGGAACCCTTACATGGGTTTTTAATGCAACAATCATTAGATTGCTGCATTAAAAAGGCGTTTTCTGTAGAAAACCTGCCAAGAAAGTTGAAACAATACCAGATCGAGCAGCAACACGTCTTCATCTTGTGCAAAAAATTAGCAATAGCAACTCACACAATCAGTAGTTCTTACCACTGAAATCCACGCAAAGGATCTATTTTCAGTTTATTTGCATTAGGCACAAGTTTTTTTGTCACATTTCCTTATTTGTATGTATGCTTTTGAGCTTTCTTAGGTTCTTGCATATTTGATGTTCGATAACAGTATTTTGGAACTATTGACATGTTTGATGGTACAATTCTACATGACTTGACAGCCTTGTGTTTTGGCTTATAGCATCGTTTTCAGTGAACGTTTTGCAGACTGTGGTATAATTTGTTTGTAAAAACTTAAAGAAGCTGTGACCAAGTGCAGAAATAG